>JAFFJZ010000157.1:0-63123 GCA_018340375.1 Gonatopus flavifemur
CACAATTCAGTCAATAATAATTTCGGCGGATTCCGGTGCTTTTCCAATTATGTAACCTAAAGATAACCAAAACTCAACCAAGGAAAGTACTTGAATATTTGGTTCAGTCTTCTGATTTTGCATCCTAATACGAACCACAATTCAGTCAATGATAATTCCGGCAGAATCCGGTGCTTTTCCGATTATGTAACCAAAACTCAATCGAAGAAAGTACTTGAATGTTTGGTTCAGTCTTCTGATTTTGCATCCTAAAACGGGCCACAATTTAGTCAATGATAATTCCGGCAGATTCCGGTGCTTGTTCGATTATGTAACCAAAAGATAACCAAAACTCAACCGACGAAAGTACTGGAATGTTTGGTTCAGTCTTCTGATTTTGCATCCTAAAACGAACCACAATTTAGTCAATGATAATTCCGGCAGATTCCGGTGCTTGTTCGATTATGTAACCAAAAGATAACCAAAACTCAACCGACGAAAGTACTGGAATATTCGGTGCAGTCCTCTGATTTTGCATCCTGAAACGAACCACAATTCAGTCAATAATAATTTCGGCGTATTCCGGTGTTTTTCCGATTATCGAACCAAAACTCAACCGAAGGAAGTACTTGAATGTTTGGTCCAGTCTTCTGATTTTGCATCCTACAACGAACCACAATCCAGTCCATAATAATTCCAGTAGATTTCGTTGCTTTTTCGATCATGTAACCAAAAGATAATCGAAACTGAACCAAGGAAAATACCTGAATATTTAGTTCAGTCTTCTGATTTTGCATCCTAAAACGGACCACCATTCAGTCAATAATGATTTCGGCAGATTCCGGTGCTTTTTCTATTATGTAACCGAAAGATAACCAAAACTCAACCGAGGAAAGTATTTGAATATTCGGTTCAGTCTTCTGATTTTGCATCCTAAAACGGACCACAATTCAGTCAATAATAATTCCAGTAGATTTCGTTGCTTTTTCGATCATGTAACCAAAAGATAATCGAAACTGAACCAAGGAAAATACCTGAATATTTAGTTCAGTCTTCTGATTTTGCATCCTAAAACGAACCACAATTCAGTCAATACCAATTTCGGCGGATTCCGGTGCTTTTCCGATTATCGAACCAAAACTCAACCGAAGGAAGTACTTGGAAGTTTGGTTCAGTCTTCTGATTATGCATCCTACAACGAACCACAATTCAGTCAATAATAATTCCAGTAGATTTCGTTGCTTTTTCGATCATGTGACCAAAAAATAACCAAAACTGAACCGAGGAAAGTACCGAAATGTTTGGTTCAGTCTTCTGATTTTGCATCCTAAAACGAACCACAATTCAGTCAATAACAATTTCGGCGGATTCCGGTGCTTTTCCGATTATGTAACCAAAAGATAACCAAAACTCAACCGAGGAAAGTACTTGAATATTTGGTTCAGTCTTCTGATTTGGCATCCTAAAACGAATCACAATTCAGTCAATAATAATTCCGGCAGAATCCGGTGCTTTTCCGATTATGTAACCAAAACTCAACCGAAGAAAGTACTTGAATATTTGGTGCAGTCTTCTGATTTTGCATCGTAAAACGAACCACAATTCAGTCAATAATAATCCCAGCAGAATTTGTTGCTTTTTCGATCATGTAACCAAAAGATAATCAAAACTGAACCGAGGAGAATACCTCAATATTCAGTTAAGTCTTCTGATTTTGCATCCTAAAACGAACCACAATTCAGTCAAAAATAATCCCGGCGGATTCCGGTGCTTTGCCGATTATGTAACCTAAAGATAACCAAAACTCAACCGAGGAAAGTACTTGAATATTTGGTTCAGTCTTCTGATTTGGCATCCTAAAACGAATCACAATTCAGTCAATAATAATTCCGGCAGAATCCGGTGCTTTTCCGATTATGTAACCAAAACTCAACCGAAGAAAGTACTTGAATGTTTGGTTCAGTCTTCTGATTTTGCATCCTAAAACGAACCACAATTCAGTCAATAATAATTCCGGCAGATCCTGGTGCTCGTATGATTATGTAACCAAAAGATAACCGAAACTCAACTGAGGAAAGTACTTGAATATTTGGTTCAGTCTCCTGATTTCGTATCCTCAAACGAACCCAATTCAGTCAATAATAATCGCAGTAGAATTCGTTGTTTTTTCGATCATGTTACCAAAAGATAATCAAAACTCAACCGAGGAGAATACCTCAATATTTAGTTCAGTCTTCTGATTTCGCATCCTAAAACGAACCACAATTCAGTCAATAATAATTTCGGCGGATTCCGGTGCTTTTTCGATTATGTAACCAAATGATAACCAAACCTCAACCGAGGTAAATACTCGAATATTTGGTTCAGTCTCCTGATTTTGCACCCTCAAACGAACCACAATTCAGTCAATAATGATTCCGGTAGATTTCGTTGCTTTTTCGATTATGTAACCAAAGAATAACCAACACTCAACCAAGGTGAATCTTTATGCATTTGGTTATTCTTCCACTCCGTAATAGAAAAGAACCAAAATTTAGTAGACGACATGTTGTGGAAATTTGGTTCATTTCCTACATTTGCAACGTATAAATGACCAATCCCTGTGCAACGAATTTGCTGATCGAATTGGTCCGTCTTTGTTCGGTTTTAGTTCAAAAACGCACCCGAAGCTGACCAATTTTTTTGGTTTTTTTTTGGTCATCCTAGATCCGCTAGGGGTGTATGCATTTTGGCCTCACTTTATCCCAGTGTAGGCCGCATTCTACATACATGCTAGGGATGATATTTGCCATGATATCTTATTCATACTTTCACTGATTGCGGTTGAATATTTATTTTGTCGCTGCAGTTTTTGTTTCATTCCCCAGGTATATCAATGAAGCTTATGAATTCCAGCGATGTTTCGTTACTTATTCACTGCACAGTGCATAATATACCTTGTTCCTATTTGACTGTTGAGAATTTAATACACATTTCCATGATGCTTATATCTGAAACGAAAAAAATCCGCTCAAAGAATATTCTATTACCTCAACCTATATTCACTTCATACGGAGGAATTGAAAAATCGAAAAACATTTTTACTGGAGATAAGCGTTGAATTTTCAGTATCAAAATCATTTAGTTTATTGAATCGAATTCAATTTGATTAGTATAGCGTAGTTAATTTGAAATTACATTGAAATCCCGGAATTTCTGATTACTTTTTCGAAACATAACCTATATTTTGACACTTCAAGCTGCCAACGTGTTATAGATATTTCTTCAATGGAGATTTTATGTTAGATGATTTGAATTAAATAAATTTCCCGAAAAATTAATGAATATAAGATAGAAGAAATACTATTTCATGAAATTAGATATTTTGCAAGTAACGAAGGAACAGTAAAATACACTCACTCTTGAGTTTATGTTTTTCTCGATATTTTTTCACTGTTTTTGAACGAAAGAGTTTTTTATCCATTTTTATGGAAAATCCAATGATGGTAATGTACTACATGAGAGTGCAGACAAAATCAGGATGGCATAAGATCAGTGGTATTGAGGTCTTAAATGGGAAACACAAAAAAAAGGAAAAAGTCGAGTATCATACATCAGCGAGATAAGGATACAGATCATAAAGCGGGGTGTGAGAATCATGGGTAGCAAAAAAAGGGGAAACAGCTCCAATCTAAACCAGGCCAATAGAGGGTGTCTTGATTAGGAAAGACCTACAGCACGATATCACTATCTCCTCTGTTTCTTCTCGCCTTAGCAACTGAAGTACTGTGGCTACAGGCACTTAAAAATCCAGACCACCTAGCGACCTCCTTTCTGGATGCGTGATTTGCACCGACTTACGCATATACTGTAGAAAAGCTTTACTAAGTTCTTCAAAATCTCGTCCATATCGCTTGGCCTAGCCAAGAAGATGATTGGAATATATGTGAGAAAATGTGAGAACACATAAGTAAATGGGAGGGTTGATGACAGAATGGACATGTAGGTGTATGTGTGTCTGGAGTAGGCCGCACAGTCTTCGGGTTGGCTGGTGGTATTATATAACTCCTGCTCTGTAGATCATGCTATACATAGCGCGTTGGGGAGATCGTTCTTGGGATAGGATAGGGTTCCGCCGAACGTAAGAGTGCGCAAAAGAGCTAGGATGAAAGGAAGTTTAGGATAGTGTGAGAAGAAGGGAGAGACAGTGAAACGCGTTAGGAAGATGAAAAAGAATCGGGCCACGCGATGAAGGGAGAAAAAATGATCTCGTCGTGCACGAAGGGTTGGAAAAAAGGGGACATAGCCTACGTAGATTGACGTGAATAGGACGAGAAAAAAGAGGGAACGGAGAGAGGGAAGATTGGACAAAAAGGATGGAGAAGAGAGAAGGAAAAAGGAGGTTTAATGCAAGAAGTTGCATAGGCGATGTGCGGTAACACTCGCCAGGGCGGTGCACCCTACTGGTGTTACATTGATCCCTACGTCATGCGTACCCTAGTTGTGAACTTAGTGTCTGGCTCCTCAGGTCTTTCCAACTCTTGCGTCGTGCGTATGCATGCCCTCACAAACGTAGGTATAAACAGATAGGTAGGAAGGTGTACGATGTATTTTTATACATCGCACCATAGAAAATTGTAAAGATTAACCGTAATCAGAAATGAGGAGTTGGAAAGTAGATAGACATACCTTAACACCACAAAGTTCCTTGGACGTTGTTGAAACGTTCTTTAAAACACTCCAAACATATTCGGATGTTCCCCTATTAGAACCGAATATACCAATGATATAACAAAACCTTTTATGTACCAATGATATAACAAAACCTTCACGGAGAGAAAAGGAATTCGCTGGGGCAGCGAAATCTACTTTCGCTGGGTTCCTTTTGCCAGAGCAGCAAATTTTTTGCTGTGACAGCAAACTATTTGCTGTGACAGCAAACTATTCGCTGTCCCAGCAATCTTGTTAGCTGCGACAGCGAATTTTTAGCTGCGGCAGCAAAAAATGTTTGCTATCCCAGCAAAATTTATTTGCTATTCTGTATATAATACTGCCATTTTTTGCTGCCACAGCTAAAAAATTGCTGTCGTAGCTAACACGATTGCTGTTATAGCAAATTTTTAGCTAGGTCAGCAAAAAATTTTGCAATTCTATATATAATACCTCGATTTGCTGCGTTAGCAAATTTTTTCTCTCCGTGTTTTATGTACCAATGATATAACAAAAGCATCCAAATGTCCACTTCAAACAGGGACCAGTTACATCACAGGACTTTTGATATACCTGTGACATAGAAATTATGTATGAAGCTATATGACCTAACTGGTACGCGTTTGAAGCGGACATTTGGATGCCTTCGTTATATCATTGGTATGTAACTGGCCTATGTTCTAACAAGGGTCGTAACGTTTCATACACCTCCGAGTATTTTTAGTTTATACAAATAGATGAGAAGAAATCTTCATGAAAACATCCATAATTTCCGTATCTTTCAGGCTACTTTGAATTGAACTTCGATAAATATTGGTATAGAATACCATAAAACAATCCCTGTGAAGAAGAAATACATCCAGTCCCATGTAAGCTGCACGTACAGTATTTTATATGTAGATTTTGGATACATGGTCTACTCAGCCATTGTGTGAAGAATGGATTTTCCATACACGTCTCTGAATTCCCGTATAAAATATACGGAAAATATAATTTTTATTCGATCTTGAAGGAGAATTTTTCGAATATTCCTAAAGAATTTCCCATACAGGTGTAAATGTTAATGACTGAATTATCGAAGTTTGGATAGATTTATTGAAACGGAATGATAACACTAGTTTACAGCCATTTTGTCCATTTGATGGCACTATTTTTTTCTGATGTATTTTGGCTCTCTGAATTGGAAAATCACAGTAAAGACTTCTTTTATGGATAAGTTTTCGAGATATGAATTTTTGAAGTTGAACAAAATTGTTTTCCATCGTCGTTTCACTATTGAAGGTACATCTCAAGTCAGAAGCGATCAGAGTTAGCGTCAAAATAGACATAGTCGAATTGCCAACAAATATCACCGTCACTATTGTTGATTACTCGAGTAGTTGGAGTGCATGAATCGATATATTGGGAAAAATGCTGTTTTTCGACAAAATGAAGATACAAAAGTTACTTTTTTGCCAAGGGGGAATAGAAAACATGGAAATATACCCCGTACCAACTTTCCTTCTTGAAGTTTGCTTCTTTACCAAGAAAATGATGTATTTATGAAAGGAAATTCATGAAAAATCATCTAAGTTACGACCATTTACGTGCGAGTGCCAGAATCCAACGTTTTTTTAATTCTTAACCTCTTTCATAGCCTATGTCACGTCCTGGGTGTTGCCATTCAGGACGGCAATATTTTTAAATTCCCCTATTTATCAGTGTTGAAAGGAAGGGGTAGGATTGATGTTTCTGGATTAAGAAAGAGAGAGAAAGGCAAGTCAATAATAAGAAATCAAATCGGGTAAAATCATATTTTATTCTTAGCGCCTATTTCTACAAGTTGATTATTATTAATTTGTAATTCTATAATTTCTTCAGGGGTGAATCCCTTTTCTAATAATTGCTCGTCATTTGAATATAAATAATGTTTTTCATTTAATTTGCAAATTTCACAATCATAATATTTGATAGAGAAAGTTCTACAATTTGTACAACGATCCAGGGTATTGTGGTTTTTTAGAATCCACTCTATGATTTTAATTTCGTTAGTCCATCTATGAATCCGTCGCTTATCCTGAAGGTGGTTCCTCCGAAACTTGGGTCTCTTCACCTTCTTCTTTTTGGAAGAAGAGTGAAAATCTACACGCCTTTCTGCTAGCCTCGCTTCTGCCCATCTAATCTGTTCACACAACCGAGCGATTCGTTCCATCTATTTAATAAAAAGGAAACCATTATTTTCAAGAAAGAAATAAAATTTTGAATTGTTTTGTGATTTCATCTTTTTGAGAATTCGAAAAGGTCTTTCTATTCTTTGGAAAAATTGATTAAGTGATAAAACCTGGTTTAAATCAATTTATCATGGGAAAATTTAATAAAAGTTTGAATTTTAAAATCTATCTTTACATTAGTTAGAATTTATTAATATTGAGTACTTTCTGTCAAATTGACTACAGTGAAGCTGAGAATTTGGAATCTATGTTTCTCTCAAAAAAAAAACTATTAGAATCAAGGAAATCCAGCGACAGCATCCAATTGGGGGAAACAAAAGAGAGAATAAAATAACAAGGGTTTGGGGATCCTAGCCTTTGAATGACTGAAAAGCGAATCCAAAGGGATCAAACAATTGTTTCCTGAATAGAAAAGCCAATTGTTTGATAAGGACTGTATGAAAATACAGGAATTTTTAGGCTTACTTACTCTGGTTGCGATGAAGAATTGAAGTGTGTGTGAAGACCAAGGTTTTGTTCGGCGTCGTCCAGTAGAAAATCGTGTTGACTGGATATAAGCTACACCCACGATGAGTGTGTATGAATGCCAAGAATTTGGCACCAGAAGTGATGGATACTACGCTTCTCGATGGCTGGATGTTGACGGCAGCAACAATATGTGACAGTGCATGTATGCCACGAATTCAGGAACAATAGCGATGGATGGCACGTTCTCGATCACTGTGTATCAACAACAGCGACAGTGCATGTATGCCACGAATTCAACAACAATAGCGATGGATGTATGTTGGCTATCTGAGCCTAGAAACACTACACTTGTGTATACTTGTTGGGTTATAAGCCTGGTTTGAAGAAGCTGAAGAGCTTGGGTGGCTGAAGAGCCGGGAAACTGTGTGTGAATCTGGCTGTGCAGCCACTTTTAAAGGCTTGCTCAACCAATCAGAATTGAATTTATTAAATTCAATAATAGAAGGGGTTGATTTCCTTCTTTGTGAATTTTTTGATTGGATTCTCTTTTTCTTAATTTTTCCATTGGTCAATGATTCATAGTCGGGGTGATCCATGAATCAATAACCAACCCGTGTGCCTCTGCGGAAGAGGGATGTTACCCTCGCAAAGGGGTGAGGTCTCCATGATCATAGACCGATGCAGGGTGGTGGAGAGCCTGTTGTCTTTCCATGCATCATTGTCCTTCGGTGGGGTAGTCCAGTGGTGGAATGGATCGTTTCCCTACCCTCGTGGCACGGCTTCGCATGTTCTTATTCCTTCGTGGGGGGTAGGTTCCGTTGATCGAAGGGTTTTCCAATCGATGCATGTGATCGTCCTTTCCTCTTCACATATCCATTCTCTATATTCTTGATAGAGTTACACTTTAAACTTTGATTTTATTCTTCTTGTTCACAGTTTTTCTCTTATAGACTAATGACGAATTAGTTGAAAACCTTATTATTTAAATTAACAATCTGATTCTTTTATTAAACATTGCATGCATAATGTTCTTTCATTAATTATTTAAAATATTTGTTTTCTTGAAAAATTAATTATTGTTTGTTTTTAATAGCATGTGTTATTTATATAATGCTGTGGGTATCAGACGATTACTTATTTCTTCACTATTGTCTTTTGTTGGTTCAGTATTTCCCTTCTTGTACTTTCCGCGCATTTAATTCTTTTCAATGATGGTGATATATTCATTTGTTACGGCAACTTTAATGTTTATTTATTGCAAATGTTACGATTTGTTATTGTTCGTCATTAAGTTTATTCGTTTGAAGGGAAATCTTCGTTAAAAGTCAAAGTGTGGATATATTATTATATGTATTTTTGTAAAAATATTTGTGTGTATAAATATATATATATATATATTTCTAAAAGGGAAAAGAGTGAATGTAACGATGTGTACATTCACTTGGTGCGTACCTAGAGCATACCTGCAAGGGTTGCGCTCAGTCATTTTTATTACTTGGCGCGACACTTAGTCGGCCGTGCGGTACCCTCATGTGTCAGCCTCTCTTATATTGAGTTTGGCTATCAGTAGGAAAAAAAGGTTTGGGTTTTCCTGGTGGGTCAGAATATTAAATATTTCCAAAGAATGGTTTCAAAGGCTTGAATTGATAGTTTAAATTCAAGTCTTTGTCACTGAGTTTAACGTTATTTTCTTCTAATGATGAATCATAGGATTCCCTTGTGTTAATTTTGATTTGATTTCATTTATAAAAGAAAAATTTCATAAATTCATAATATTTATATATATACGGAGTATATTACGTCTCCCCCATTTTTTGATGGAATTTAGAATAAATTCCATCATATGGAGTGAGGTTTACAAAAAAAAAAAAAAAAAAAAATTAATTTAGACCATAGGGACGACGTCTTTGTTGATCGTCGTGTATCTGTACAATCGCTTTCGCATTATTCAGTCCTTCTACTGGATATTGTGCCTTAACCTCAATGTTGCCGCTGCTTTTCTCCTTAGTTTCCTTCTCTAAATTTATCACATGATGGAGTAACTCTTCATTGATTTGAACTTCTTTCTCATGTTTTATTGGGTTTGTTCCTGTTGTTGGGTTTCCCGCTTTATTTTCGGCTTTATTTTCCGCAGTTTTTGCCATGTGGAGTAATAAGTTGGTGGCTGCTCCCCATATTCCTCCTATCATATAAATGGACCATCCATAGGCTGAATGCAGGGTAAAAATGTTCACTATCATATCTAGTATGTGTTTAATTGTTTTGAATACAATGATGACTCAATCACGCCTGCACTGAATAATCCAAAGTTACTGAATCCTACCCACATTTTTTTCCATGTGGATTTTGCAATTTCCTGAAGGGTTTCTTCACTCAGTAGTCGATTTAGGGTCAATCCATGTAAATTAACTGATTCTCCAGTGACAGCTCTAGCTATTTTGTTTATGATAGCTGGTTGTTCGAATGGAGTCATTATATAATCCCGGAGGTTTTCGATGTCCTGTTCTGTGTATATACCTTGCCTCGCCAGGTTTCCTGGATTTTGATAACTCCATGATGGTTTTGTAATGGGGGACATTATCTCGGGTTCCTTGGTTTCCGATGGGAATGGCAACATCTTATACCATGTGCCGTCAACTTCGTACATAGGTGGCAAAATGGTATTGCAAGGGATTTCGTATCCTTGAGTTTTTAAAATATGAGTTTTCGGCATCAAATAATATTTTTCATCTCCCTTGGTGACGGGTAGTTCCTGGTAGCATTCTTCGGTCTTAACCATTTCAACTTCTACTGGTGTGCATTTTATTAGTCTGACGACCTCTCCGGTGACTATTGCTGTGTATCCGGGTCCCTTTTTGTAATTATATGCGAATTCTCCAGGTTTGATGTATGCTAAAGTTTGTATATTTCGCAAAATATCTTGTTCCATTGTACAACGCTGAGTCAGAATGTCCTTGTACAAAGTGTTGAATTGGGTTCGTATGTGCTTCTCCACATATACGAATTTCGTGTTCACATACGTGAATAGATCCAAATCCTGTGTTTTCATAGGTGTAGGTTTGTTGAAAAAATTTTCTCTCCGACCCTCCAAGATGAATAACTCCGGGTGTTGCGTCCTTATGAGCTGATAACCACACAGTAATTGGACATTTTCGGTGGCTAGGGCAAACGTTATATCTTGGGTATTCACGGTATACACAATTTCTGTATATTTTTGATTTTGGTCTTCAAGTTTGTCCGCGTATCCCTCATATATGGCGTCGTATCTATCGAATTCGCATGTATCTCTAGGAGCGATTTCCCAGTATGCATTTCCTCCAAATAAGTCCATACAGGTTCCAGACGTTAGGGTACATTTGGTTCCAGATTTCAGATGTACTTTGTTTTCGTCTAGGTGTGTTTGAGCCTCGTAATCTATGATGGTGATTTTTGCTTTTCCCTGGACTATCACATCATCCCATGACCCATATGGGTCAGAATAATAGGTTCCGCTGCATGACCCGCTAGTTGAAATAGATCCAGCCAAGGTGATGGTGGACGTCGTGGTTGCATTTCTTTGTATACCATCAATGGTACTCAATCCTATATTGATTCTTCCAGATTCGTGAAGTCGCATACATTGTTCGCGGGTAGTTTCAAAAATATACTCGGCTATTCCGCCAGAAACAGCCGATATGTGGGAGAACATTCCGCATTTTCTAACTTCACGGAATATCTCTATCCTACATTCCTGTATCTTCACTGAACCAAAATGGTTCAATTGCAATAGTTGCACGTATACCGTGCTTTTATTCAATTTTGGTTCTGGTATTTCGCACGTTCCTAGTCCATTAAGCGTAATTGTGGTGATGTTTGAGTTAGGGTACCACAATCGTACCCTACTAATGCGTTTACTACCGATACTATCATCAGTATCGTTAGTCCGTAGTGAAGGATTCCCATGATAACAGGTCGTCTTACTTTCCTAAAAATGGTTTTACAATTTTCTTATCTGAGTAATCTAAACATTTATATAGGTTTTATTCTATTTCTAAGTTATGGACTTAATAGCAATCGTTATGGAAATTTTTCTTTTACAATTGATTTTCTTTGTGGAATTCAACCAAGCTTTGACTACATTTTGGACAGAAACTACAGTTTCCTATTATTTCGTTAATTTTTCCTATGTCTTGTCCACATCTGGGACAAAAATTTATCTCAAGTTGTATGGGTTTATTAATTCTCAAACTCATCAATGGCAAGGGTTCAGAGAATTTATTAGTTCTGTGAGGGGGTCTTAAAGCTGTTGTGCTTCCATTTGATTTCCTTGATTTCTGTAAATACTGGTAGGGTCGGTTATATCTGCGGGGATATTCATGATTTAATTCTCCAAGAGGTTTTTGTGAATTTAATTTTGGTTTCCTAAATTGTGGGTTAGGGGCTTCAGATTCCTGACTTTCATATGTGGGATTTTGTACTTGAATCTTCCAATTTGTAAGAGGGTCATATTCATTGTTGTTTGATCTTATTACGGGGTTTTTTCCTAGTGATTGAAATGTGTGGGTGGTTATTTTTTCTAAAAACAATTGATATTCTTCGGGAAGTGTGTGTGGCCTGTCCCCTACGTGGTGGGCTCTGGCCATGGCGATTTTGAGAGTATATTCTCTAAATTTCCATTCTTCCGGGTTGATTTTATATACACAATGGAAACAGAAATCGTATGGGCTCATTTCATAACTAAGGGTTTGTCTTTGGATCTCTGTCCATTTATGTACCCTCTTGTTTTTGCAAGTGAGGTTAATGAATTTCCTATCATCTACTCCTTTTATTTCTAGATTGTTCCACAAAAGTCGGTTGCAAAAAGGGGTTTGTCCACGGGTTTTTATTTTGAATTCAAAAGGTGGGGTTTTATCAAATCCGGGGTTTGGGCATGAATTTTCAACTGGAGTTTTGGGAGTGTTTTCGGGATCTTGCAGGATTGAAGCTTCTTGATAATAGGGATAACCCAGAAGGCACGCTAATGGGGATACTAATGGTTTTTCCTTTTTTTCTGTTACTAGGAATGGAATATTTAGCGAGGGTTCATTTGGGTTGGGATTATTTGTTTGGGTAGTGAGTGATAGATTTTGACATTCTTCAATGCCAATTCTCCTTCCTTGATTTGGGCTTTCCAAGATTTCGTTCTCTCGAATTCTTTCATCCAAGGCTTCAAGTTGTTGGGCATGGCTCATAATTTGGGTTTCCTGAGGTCGTTCTCTATGATCTTCAGGTTCTTGTACTGGTGGTCGGTGAGGTCTCTCACCAAGGTGTAGGGTTTTTATTCCCTGATGGGGTGCTTCTTCCATAATATGATTTTTTTCTGGTTGGGAATAAAAAGTTTTAAGTATTAAGGAGGAGAATGTAATTATATTGATATGGTTAATCAAAATGATCAATATTGATATGAGTTGGGATTAGTCTGTCAGCTGTCACTACCTTTTCCTTGTTTCCAATTTTGATTTTGATATTTTTACTATTGACAATCTCTATTATTTTATAAGGTCCTTCATTGACATCACCTAGTTTATTAGTTTTCAATCCTTTCCTCAGGAATACATAATCCCCAGCTTCGAATGTAGTGGGATTTATTTTCCTATCATAGTAATATTTGGATTTCAATTCGGCCTTTTCCAAATTCTCACGTGCTTCGGTTTGCAAATCATCTAACCTAACCATTTGTTTTATTAAATAATCATCATAAGTTTCCAATCTCTCATATGGGTGCAGTGGTTGATCTGAGGGTATGATTGCAGTTTTCCCGAATACTAATTCGAACGGTGTTCGCTGTGTGCTTTCATGTTTGCTAGTATTATAAGAAAACATGGCCAATTCAATCCATTGGTCCCATTCGAGATCCTTGGAAGTAAATTGCCTCAAATACTCTACTAGGGTTATGTGAGTTCTTTCTAAGGACCCATTTGTTTGGGGATGGTATGCAGTGGTTTGGACTTGGCGTATTTGCAAACGTTTAGCTACTATTTTCATTAGTTTTGAGAGAAAGTTTGTACCTTGATCCGTTAAAATGACCTCAGGGGCACCGAAAATACAAATAAAATGTTTCAAAAATGCATCCGCTATGGTAACAGCTGTAGGATCAAGTAATGGAACAGCTATACAATATTTCGTTAATAGACATTGCATAGTTAATATAAATCTATTTCCGTTAGACCCAAGGGGAGAAATTGGCCCTACTATATCTAACGCTAACTTTTCGGAAGAAG
Organism: Gonatopus flavifemur; assembly: GCA_018340375.1. Lineage (NCBI taxonomy): Eukaryota > Metazoa > Arthropoda > Insecta > Hymenoptera > Dryinidae > Gonatopus > Gonatopus flavifemur. Next base: position 13,586 of record JAFFJZ010000157.1, read on the forward strand.
TACCCGGAGTATCTGTTATGATCATTGGTTGTCGGATTTTAGTTCTAACTAATTTCTTTAATTTACATTGTAAGCATTGATTGATAAAATTTTGGATATCGATTTTCATATTTTCCCAAAAATAATTTGTTCTTACGCGATTATAGGTTTTTATTATTCCCTTGTGCCCACCTATAGGAGATGAATGGGCTTCTTTGATTATCTGTTGTCTAACTGCAATTTCAGGCTGTTCTACTAAGTTTAGGCGGATTATGATTTTAATTTTTGATTTACGAAAAATTTTATAAAATGTGTGTGTGATTTGATCCCATGGTATTCTATTCAGGGTTTTTGCTTTGGATAACCGAATACTATCTATATCTTCATTCAACAAAAATTCATAAAGTTTGCGTATCCCCTTATGAAGGTTTTCCGAAATTTCTTCATTATCCTGACTCTGATCTTTTGTTTTTATACATATTCCAATGAACCATTTATTTCTTCGTCTCACTGTTTTGATCGATCCTGGTTTTATTTGTTGAAATACGTCAATATCGTGAATTCTGGATATTTCTTTAGTCATGTTATCTATAGGTTGACCGTCCTCGTCCAAAAAGAAAACATAGTTATCCTTTTTCATGAAAAGCTGGTCCCTAGTTTCATATATTATTTTGTCGTATATAAGAGTCTCGAAATTATCTTCCAATTGGCTGATGTCTTCTATCTCTTCTTCCCTTTCATCTTCTGGGATGATCGTTGGGATGTCGTCTTTTCTTTCGATTTCATCCTCGGAACTGGAATCATTGATTTCTTCGTCATCATCCGATGAACTTGATTCGTTATCAGAGTCTTGCATCGCTTCTTTTTCGTCTTCAAAATGGACTTCCAATTTGTTCCTTGATTTTCTGTCCCTTTTTAGTTTTTTCTTCATTATTCCTTCCCTGTATTGTAAACCTTCGGGAGTCTGTGCTTTATTCCTTGTAGATCTCCTTAACGTTGGTTCTATTGAATACAAGGTTTTTACGTCAGTGATTATTGTTTCTGAACTTTCTGCTTCATCGTGTGAATATTCTTCGATTGGGTTCCGAGACAGGGCGTCCGCATTACGGTTCGTTTTCCCTGTTTTATATACGATCTTGAAGTCGTATTCCTCTAATTTCAAACGCCAACGAGCAAGTCGTGACGTCGGATCTTTGGCGGTTCTCATCCAGACCAAGGGTCGATGGTCAGTCACAATTGTGAATTCTCGACCATATAGGTATGGACGGAAGTGAGAAACGCTGTAGAGTATCGCGAGAGCCTCTTTTTCGTATGTACTGTATTTTTGTTCAGTACTGTTGAGGAGTCTTGATACATATGCACAGGGTTTATCTTTGCCAATAGGCCCCTGGCTCAAAATTCCTGCAACCGCATATCCGCTTGCATCAGTTGTCAAGACGAACGGTTTACTGAAATCCGGATACTGGAGTATCGGTTCTTCGCATAATAATTGCTTTAGGGTTAGGAACGCCTTTTCTTGATCGTCTCCCCATGAAAATGGAACATCTTTTTGTAGTAATTTAGTTAGGGGTTTAGAAATTTTTGAGAAATTATGAATAAAACGCCGATAATAGCCGGCTAATCCTAAGAACTGTTTAATGTTTTTCGCGTTTTTAGGTCTAGGAAAATTCTTTACGGACTCTATTTTCTTTTCATCGGGTTTAAGCCTTCTTCTGTAATTTTATGTCCCAAATAAGTAATTTCTCTGCATAAAAAGTGACATTTATCCGGTTGTAATTTTAGGTTAGCGTTACGCAATCGATTTATCATATTTAAATATTTTTTCCTATGTTCTGATAAGGTTTGGGAATATATGACTATATCATCAAGATATACAAATAATCCTACGCCTTGTAACCCTGTGAGAACTGTATTCATCAAATGCTGAAAGGTTGCGGGGGCATTTTTTAAACCAAAAGGCATACGTAAAAATTCATAATGACCCTGTGGTGTGGAGAAAGCTGTTTTATGTCTATCCTTGGCACTCATTTTGATCTGGTGAAATCCTGATGCCAGATCAAAAGTGCTGAAATATTTCGCGCCTCCCAGTTGGTCTAAAATTTCGACTATATTGGGGAGGGGGTATGCGTTCCCTACGGTCTTTTCATTTAACGCTCGAAAATCTAATACCAATCTCCATCGTTTACTCCCTTCTGAATCTTCCTTCTTTGGCACTATCCAGACGGGAGTGTTATACGGAGATTGTGATTCCTGTATAATTTCTTTTTCCAACATTTCATCTACCTGCCTGATAATTTCATTCTTTAATGACGGGGGAAATCGATATTGTTTTGTGTTTATAGGCAAGTCATCTTTAGTAAGAATTTCATGTTCTATTAAATTCGTGCTTGTAAGTTTATCACCTGGAACATAGAAACAATCTGAGGTGTCTTTTATTAGAATTTCTACTTCTAACTTTTCTTCTTTATCCAAATGATCTAGTTTTAATAAATCGCGGACTTGCTGATATCTATCCATCTCCTCGTCGGTAAAAGATTTTTGTTGAATTTTAAATACATTACGTTTTTTCCGATTAGAAATTCGTCCTCGTGGTTTTTTAATGGTGTTATTTATTTTTTCAATTTCTTCTAATTCAATTGAGGGAATTTCTATATTCGCAATTTCTTCTGTGGTGTTAACGACGGGTAAAAAAGAATATCCGTTTTGATTCTGTACTAAGGCTTGACCCATGAATACTCCTTCTTTGAATTCCTTTAAGGGAACTAAACCTTCTTTTAATCCTGTTTGTTTTGTGTATATTTTGACTATCTGTCTAGTTCGGGGGGGAATACTATATACTAAGCTATTATTTTTAATTTCATTGAAAAATGATATCACTCTATCCTGAACTTCTAAACAATGCTTTTCCCAATTTATTTTTACTTGATATTTTGAAAGAAATGAAGTTCCAATTATCCCATCCTGTTTAATGGGAAATTCATTTGATACTACATGAAATTCAACTTCTTGGCCTAAACATGGCAATACAACCCTTCCAATAGTAGGAACTACCTCAGGCGATATTCCCATTAAATGAAGGATTTCGTTTTCATCAATTTGGATATCGTCACTTAACATTTGTTCTTTTATAAGACAAGGCCCTGCTCCAGAATCTATCAAAAATACTGTAGGCTTAACAACATTGGTTTTTATCATAGATAAATTGGTTTCTAATGCAAATTTTACGGGAGTCAGGGTTTTTGTTGCTTCTGAAGTTTCACCATTGTGAGTGGCAATTGGGTTTGGAACATCATTGTGTGAAATAGTTCATGGACTTGAATTTAAACATTTATCATTTTTCAAAGAAATTGGGTCATCAAAACTTACGTTTTCTATAAACAAGGGAGGAGGGTTCCCATAATAAATTTCTTCTAAGGGATAAGTCGTTCGGTTTAACAAATCCCGTTGTTTGTTTGGCCTGTCATTTGAGAAAATTCCTCGTTCATACAGTTGACACGCTGTGAAGCAGAGTTGGGACTGTTGGTTCCCTCCCGTGAAGGGAGGGTCTGGGAGTTTCCCTGACCTCTTTGAATTTGGGAGTTTTGTCGAGCAATACATCCCTCTACTGTATGGGTATTTTGTTTGCGAAAACTACAATATGCGTTTGGTTGACTATTTTTTAATTGAAAACAATTATCGGCTGTATGGCCATTCCTACTACAGTATTGGCATTGAACAAATCTTGATTTTATTTGAGGACATGCCCTTGCAGTATGTCCATTATTCTTGCATATTTGACACACATTGTAGTTGTTACAATCCCTAGCTAAATGTCCAGTTTGATTGCATCGAGGGCAAGGTCTGTTGGCCCTACAATCTTTGGTTTCATGATCATTCCCTCGACATAATTGGCAAAATCTAGTGAGTTGAGCTACATTAATAGGAGAGTAATAGCGACATTCGTCAGCTCTATGACCGATCTTTTTACAAATTTGGCAAGTGTCCCTACTTCTATTAGAATTTTCCCTACAATTTCGGGCCTCATGACCGAACCGATTGCATATTTGGCATTTTGACTGACTTGAACGGCCATTACTCCTACAATCTCGTGCTTCATGCCCTGTTCGGTTGCAAATTTGACATTGTACACGGGGTTTATTATCAGTATGACAATTCTTAGCGGTATGTCCCTCTTGATCGCAAAGTTGGCATTTTGAGGATTTAGAATTTTCATTCAAAAGTTTAGGGCAATCAATGGTTTTATGCCCATTATCTCCACACCTTGAACATTTATCTACCTCTTTTAAGGATAAATTCCTTAAAGATCTTTTTATGGCCAACTCTCCTTCTATATTTATGGCCTCAGGTCCCGCTACGTTCAGGTCGTTTTTTTCCGTCATGAGGTTATGTATTTCTTCCTTCAACCCTAATATAAAGGCTTTACAACAATCTGCCTCAATGCTGGCCCTTGCAACGTTTGTAATTCGATCCTCATTTTCTATTTTATGGGCCTCTATTATTTGGTTTCCCAAGACTCTGGTGCGATTAAAGTAGCTTGCCACGTCTTCGTTGGGCCTTTGATATAATCTCGATAACTCTCCACGTAAAACAGTGGTGGATTGGCGCGGTGCATAAATCCCTTTTAATATTTTTATGAGCGCATTTATGCTCGTGGGTTGTCCATTTCGGACGATATCTAAAGCTCCATCCCTTAAACGAGATTCTATTAGGTTTGTTAAATCGGTTCCTAAATCCTCGTCTATCATACTTCTAGCGTCCAGACACGCAGCAGAGAATTCTTGAAAAGTGCAATCATTTTTAGACCCTGAGAATATAGGGATCATACCCACTACATCGCGTACCTTGAGATGATTAGCCATTCTGTTCGTTTCTACACTCTCGTAGCTTTCAGAGGAGCTATCGCTATCAGAAGATGAACTTTCCTTACGTTCCCTTTTTGAATATTTCACTCTATTGACTTGAGGGACCTTTTCTTGTATGTTATACGGAATAACGGGCTTAATATTTTGCCTTTGACTTGAATTATTCTCTACCTTTTCTTTTTGATTTTTGTTCGAATTTTCTTTTGAATTTAAAGTATTCCTGCTCAAATTTTCGTTTGAATTTATCTTTGGATTTGGGGCTTTAACGTTTGAATCGGTTTTTGTGCTGTTTTTGTTTGAAATCCTTGTCTGATTTGTTTGAGACTTAGCAGGAGTATGTGTGAGTTTACTGCTTGAAGCGAACGGATTCAAATTAGGATTATCTAAATCAAGATTATTATCTTTCTTTTCATTGGTTTTTGGCGGTAACCCTTCTCCTAATAATTCTTTCTTTTCTTCTTCAGTTAATTTTTTGGTTTGGCTTCTAAGGTTAGACATTTATGTTTTCACCAGATTTCATCATAATGTATTATCTGACTTGATTTCTAATTTCCCAATTCAGAGATTCAATTTCTTTTCAATTCAGTTTCAATTTCTTTTGTTTCTTTGATTCAATTTTGGTGTGATTTAATTTATTTGAATTATTTGGTTTGATTTAATTCAATTCGATTTTGCTTCGATTCAATTAGATTTCTTTCATTCCATCCCAATTCAACTTTTCTTGTATATGATTCGATTCAATTTCGCTCAATTCCAATTCAATTTTATTTTATATGATTTGATTCAATTTCTTTTTATTTTTGATTCAATTTGATTCAATTTTCTTTTTCGATTTGATTCAATTTGTTTTAATTTTGTTCTAATTCAATTTGATTCAATTTCTTTTATTTTGTTTTAATTCAATTCAATTCAATTCCTTTTTGCTTTGATTCAATTTCTTTTATTTTTAATTCAATTTGATTCAATTTCTTTTTCGATTCAATATCTTTTATTTGATTTGATTCAATTCTATTTCGTTACATTTGGCGTGGGGTTAAAATAATTTTCTTTCACCTCGATTGTTAAGTTTAAAACAATTTTAGCTTACTTGCGACCGTGACTTAGGGTTGCACGCTTCCTTTTCATATAGTCGTACCCTTTGAATGCGCCCTTAGCTTACTCGTAATTGTTTGACTTAACAAGGTGTTTTGTTGCAAATTTTACAGCATTGAAATGAGTATTTGAATCATTGACATTCTAAGTGGACTTTACAGATTTTGAATCATATTACACTTGATTCGAATGCAGATGGAGAACTTTTGAGTTGTATCTTGAATTGAAAACTGAAATGGAATTTGAAATTCCAGTTGAAGTTGAAATTCGGATTGAAAATTGGAATTTGAACAGGAATTGAAATTTTAGTGAAAGTTGAAATTTGAAAAAATTGGAATTGTTTATATTGGAAGTATAAAGTTTATTCGAAATTTGAAAAAATTGAAATTTGAATTGGAATTTGAATGAAAATTAAAATTTTAGGTCGAGTTGAAATTTAAATTAAAAATTTGAATTGTTTTATATTCAAAATATAAAGTTTAATTGAAATTTGGAAAAATTGAAATTTGAATTAAAAATTGGAATTTGAATTGAAATTGAAATTTTCGTTAAAGTTGAAATTTGGATTAAAAATTTAAATTGTTTATATTCGAAATATGAAATTTAATTTAAATTGGTAAAAATTGAAATTTCAATTGAAAATTGAAATTTGAATTGAAATTGAAATTTTAGTTGAAGTTGAGATTCGAATCAAAATTATTTATATGCGGAGTATAGAATTTAATTGAAACTTGAACAATCTGAAACTTGAATTTCGATATTTTATAATAAAATGTTTTCAAATAGAATGAATGAATATATTTTTTTTTGAAACCTCAATCCTTGGGGTCCTACCGACTGCGCCAATTTTTGTCACGTCCTGGGTGTTGCCATTCAGGACGGCAATATTTTTAAATTCCCCTATTCATCAGTGTTGAAAGGAAGGGGTAGGATTGATGTTTCTGGATTAAGAAAGAGAGAGAAAGGCAAGTCAATAATAAGAAATCAAATCGGGTGAAATCATATTTTATTCTTAGCGCCTATTTCTACAAGTTGATTATTATTAATTTGTAATTCTATAATCTCTTCAGGGTGAATCCTTTTCTAATAATTGCTCGTCATTTCAATATAAATAATGTTTTTCATTTAATTTGCAAATTTCACAATCATAATATTTGATAGAGAAAGTTCTACAATTTGTACAACGATCCAGGGTATTGTGGTTTTTTAGAATCCACTCTATGATTTTAATTTCGTTAGTCCATCTATGAATCCGTCGCTTATCCTGAAGGTGGTTCCTCCGGAACTTGGGTCTCTTCACCTTCTTCTTTTTGGAAGAAGAGTGAAAATCTACACGCCTTTCTGCTAGCCTCGCTTCTGCCCATCTAATCTGTTCACACAACCGAGCGATTCTTTCCATCTATTTAATAAAAAGGAAACCATTATTTTCAAGAAAGAAATAAAATTTTGAATTGTTTTGTGATTTCATCTTTTTGAGAATTCGAAAAGGTCTTTCTATTCTTTGGAAAAATTGATTAAGTGATAAAACCTGGTTTAAATCAATTTATCATGAGAAAATTTAATAAAAGTTTGAATTTTAAAATCTATCTTTACATTAGTTAGAATTTATTAATATTGAGTACTTTCTGTCAAATTGACTACAGTGAAGCTGAGAATTTGGAATCTATGTTTCTCTCAAAAAAAAAAACTATTGGAATCAAGGAAATCCAGCGACAGCATTCAATTGGGGGAAACAAAAGAGAGAATAAAATAACAAGGGTTTGGGGATCCTAGCCTTTGAATGACTGAAAAGCGAATCCAAAGGGATCAAACAATTGTTTCCTGAATAGAAAAGCCAATTGTTTGATAAGGACTGTATGAAAATACAGGAATTTTTAGGCTTACTTACTCTGGTTGCGATGAAGAATTGAAGTGTGTGTGAAGACCAAGGTTTTGTTCGGCGTCGTCCAGTAGAAAATCGTGTTGACTGGATATAAGCTACACCCACGATGAGTGTGTATGAATGCCAAGAATTTGGCACCAGAAGTGATGGATACTACGCTTCTCGATGGCTGGATGTTGACGGCAGCAACAATATGTGACAGTGCATGTATGCCACGAATTCAGGAACAATAGCGATGGATGGCACGTTCTCGATCACTGTGTATCAACAACAGCGACAGTGCATGTATGCCACGAATTCAACAACAATAGCGATGGATGTATGTTGGCTATCTGAGCCTAGAAACACTACACTTGTGTATACTTGTTGGGTTATAAGCCTGGTTTGAAGAAGCTGAAGAGCTTGGGTGGCTGAAGAGCCGGGAAACTGTGTGTGAATCTGGCTGTGCAGCCACTTTTAAAGGCTTGCTCAACCAATCAGAATTGAATTTATTAAATTCAATAATAGAAGGGGTTGATTTCCTTCTTTGTGAATTTTTTGATTGGATTCTCTTTTTCTTAATTTTTCCATTGGTCAATGATTCATAGTCGGGGGTGATCCATGAATCAATAACCAACCCGTGTGCCTCTGCGGAAGAGGGGATGTTACCCTCGCAAAGGGGGTGAGGTCTCCATGATCATAGACCGATGCAGGGTGGTGGAGAGCCTGTTGTCTTTCCATGCATCATTGTCCTTCGGTGGGGGTAGTCCAGTGGTGGAATGGATCGTTTCCCTACCCTCGTGGCACGGCTTCGCATGTTCTTATTCCTTCGTGGGGGGTAGGTTCCGTTGATCGAAGGGTTTTCCAATCGATGCATGTGATCGTCCTTTCCTCTTCACATATCCATTCTCTATATTCTTGATAGAGTTACACTTTAAACTTTGATTTTATTCTTCTTGTTCACAGTTTTTCTCTTATAGACTAATGACGAATTAGTTGAAAACCTTATTATTTAAATTAACAATCTGATTCTTTTATTAAACATTGCATGCATAATGTTCTTTCATCAATTATTTAAAATATTTGTTTTCTTGAAAAATTAATTATTGTTTGTTTTTAATAGCATGTGTTATTTATATAATGCTGTGGGTATCAGACGATTACTTATTTCTTCACTATTGTCTTTTGTTGGTTCAGTATTTCCCTTCTTGTACTTTCCGCGCATTTAATTCTTTTCAATGATGGTGATATATTCATTTGTTACGGCAACTTTAATGTTTATTTATTGCAAATGTTACGATTTGTTATTGTTCGTCATTAATTTTATTCGTTTGAAGGGAAATCTTCGTTAAAAGTCAAAGTGTGGATATATTATTATATGTATTTTTGTAAAAATATTTGTGTGTATAAATATATATATATATATATATTTCTAAAAGGGAAAAGAGTGAATGTAACGATGTGTACATTCACTTGGTGCGTACCTAGAGCATACCTGCAAGGGTTGCGCTCAGTCATTTTTATTACTTGGCGCCAGTGATGCCAGCATTTGGTCGACCGAGTCGATTTACCCTCTCCATCTGACCATTTCTCGTCCCCACCATTCCAGCCGGGAGTACGCACACATTGAAACCCGTATTCATGTGATTCGGAACCGGTCGGTTCACTTCGAGTCAGCTCGGACAATCGAGAGAGAACCAACTATCCGTCGGTCTTTGTCTTCTCAATATGTTTTACGATCGGCTAACTCCGTGCAAGATCGGAAAAAATTTAAAGCCCACGCGGTCGACTTACCGAAAAGTTTCACCGCTTTTTCTTTTCCAAGCGACAATTTTATTGTAATAAGTATCGAACTGACTTACGCACCCGGGCAATTCTCGGCCGGGGCCCTTCGATATTTTTTTCGTTTTTTTTTCAAATCAAGAGCCAGTTCAATACTGATTATTAAATTATCACGATGAAATATAAATATGTTGCATAGCATCATTTAATTGAATTAAAATCGAATATGAGTAAATAATTTTTCAATTATTATTTATTTTTCATAAATTTTATGAGATTATTGGTTATTCTTATGACTGATTATGAAGCTTTCAAGAACTCCTATATGTATTGTATAAAAATTTTCTAATAGTTGCGTATTTCTAATCATTATTTTAAATCTTGATGATTTTTCAATGAATTTCATTAGAATTGTCAATCAATCGATGGTTGAAAAATTCTAAGATAGTTTGGGGATCTATGATAAATGTCCTGCGGTGAATTCCATAATTTTCCTGATAAATTAATTTTCAGAGATCACTATGATATTCCAGTAATGAGGATAATCAAATCAACATCGATTATCAGATGTTGATCAACATCAAAATAATAAGACTGAATATTCAATTGATTGAGTGCAAATTATTTTCAATGGACTGAATAATTAGATTTGAGCATTCAAATAGATATTTCATCATTTCACGCATTATCAGTCTCTTTCCTTCGCTGCATTACTTCATAGACGTAATATGTGGATCGAAATATTACAAGACCCCATAGCCTAGCGGCAAAAGACATGTTTCTTGCGGAAGAACGGTCGGGTTCGATTCTGTGTGGAGACATTTCATTTTTTTTTGTCATCTCTCTGGTGAATAATTAAATTTCACATCCGATTATTATTTTTTATGTCATTACATCGTCATGTTATCAATAATCCTGATCTTTCGGAATGCACTTGCGGATTCGACCAAGTACAGGTCCGAGTCGATTGGAAATTTCCCAAATATTCGTGTCCATGAGATATACACAGTAAAAAATTTTTCGTCAAATTCAACACACAAGCGAATGTTAACCATTTTTCTTCACACTCAACGTGTGTTGATTCCAGAGTGACACTCACAAAGTGTTAATTTGAACTCGAATAACATTTTAATGTGTTGAAAATGAATCGATCGAACAGCATTCGATCAGTGTGTTAAATGAACACACAAAACTGTTAAATATTCAACACTTGAATTTTGACACGTACTTCTTTTTTACACAATGACGGAATTCGTTTTTACTGTGTAGACCGATCGATGCAGAATCTTCTGAAATGAGAAATGAATAGCACTTCAGAGGAACGTTTTTGAAGAAGTGTACTTGCAAATTCCATCAATTCCTATGACGAATTGATGAAAAAATTTCAAAAATTTGTGTCCATCGAATAAAGACCGATCGATTCGAAATCTAATGAGATGAAAGATCAAATCACTTCGGAGGAACGTTTTTGAAAAAGTATACTTGCAAATTCCATCAAACCCTTTGACGAATTGATAAAAAAATTCCGAAACTTTGTCTCCGTGGAATATAGACCGATCGATTCTGAATCCCCTCACGCAGAGCAATGGATTCTAAGGAGTATGCCAAATATCATGAAGGCTGGAATATTTCATAATATATTTTCGAGTATGAGGACAAGTATCTAGATTATAAGTGTTATGAGTACAAGTATCCATTTATGATGAAGGTGTTTGTTTTGGGTTACCGTCAACCAGTAATATATCAATATAATAACAGCCAGGAAAAAAAGTTAGTTCCTATTATAATATAAGATTATTACAATTACTTTCTTCAGTTGCTTGAATTGAGAAAAGAATAATATGAAATCGGAAAAAAAGATATTCCTCAGGAGATGAACCCGCCAAGATACCACACGGAGGATCCTTTTTCAAGAGCGACAATAGAACTCTTCAAGAATTCTTTTCGAACTAGTGAATTCATATAGAGCTCTGGAGTTGACAGTACCATCTACCCCAAAACAAACAACTTCATCATAAATGGATACTTGTACTTATAACACTTATAATCTAGATACTTGTCCTCATACTCGAAAATATATTATGAAATATTCGAGCCTTCATGATATTTGTCATACTCCTTAGAATCCATTGCTCTGCGTGAGGGGATTCAGAATCGATCGGTCTATATTCCACGGAGACAAAGTTTAGAAATTTTTTCATCAATTCGTCAAAGGGTTTGATGGAATTTGCAGGTATACTCTTTCAAAAACGTTCCTCCGAAGTGATTTGATTTTTCATTTCATTAGATGTCGAATCGATCGGTCTTTACTCGATGGACACAAATTTTTGAAATTTTTCCATCAATTCGTCACAGGAATTGATGGAATTTGCAAGTACACTTTTTCAAAAACGTTCCTCTGAAGTGCTATTCATTTCTCATTTCAGAAGATTCTGCATCGATTGGTCTACACAGTGGAAAAAAAAATTCCGTCGTTGTGTAAAAAAGAAGTACGGGTCAAAATTCAAGTGTTGAATATTTAACTACATGTCGAAATTCAAGTGTTGAATATTTAACTACGTGTTAAAATTCAAGTGTTGAATATCCAACACTTTTGTGTGTTCATTTAACACACTGATCAAATGCTGTTCGATCGATTCATTTTCAACACATTAAAATGTTATTCGAGTTCAAATTAACACTTTGTGAGTGTCACTCTGAAATCAACACACGTTGAGTGTGAAGAAAAATGGTTAACATTCGCTTGTGTGTTGAATTTGACGAAAAATTTTTTACTATGTATATCTCATGGACACGAATATTTGGGAAATTTCCAATCGACTCGGACCTGTACTTGGTCGAATCCGCAGGTGCATTCCGAAAGATCAGGATTATTGATAACATGACGATGTAATGACATAAAAAATAATAATCGGATGTGAAATTTAATTATTCACCAGAGAGATGACAAAAAAAAATGAAATGTCTCCACACAGAATCGAACCCGACCGTTCTTCCGCAAGAAACATGTCTTTTGCCGCTAGGCTATGGGTCTTGTAATATTTCGATCCACATATTACGTCTATGAAGTAATGCAGCGAAGGAAAGAGACTGATAATGCGTGAAATGATGAAATATCTATTTGAATGCTCAAATCTAATTATTCAGTCCATTGAAAATAATTTGCACTCAATCAATTGAATATTCAGTCTTATTATTTTGATGTTGATCAACATCTGATAATCGATGTTGATTTGATTATCCTCATTACTGGAATATCATAGTGATCTCTGAAAATTAATTTATCAGGGAAAATTATGGAATTCACCGCAGGACATTTATCATAGATCCCCAAACTATCTTAGAATTTTTCAACCATCGATTGATTGACAATTCTAATGAAATTCATTGAAAAATCATCAAGATTTAAAATAATGATTAGAAATACGCAACTATTAGAAAATTTTTATACAATACATATAGGAGTTCTTGAAAGCTTCATAATCAGTCATAAGAATAACCAATAATCTTATAAAATTTATGAAAAATAAATAATAATTGAAAAATTATTTACTCACATTCGATTTTAATTCAATTAAATGATGCTATGCATCAAATTTATATTTCATCGTGATAATTTAATAATCAGTATTGAACTGGCTCTTGATTTGAAAAAAAAACGAAAAAAATATCGAAGGGCCCCGGCCGAGAATTGCCCGGGGTGCCGGGTAAGTCAGTTCGATACTGATTACAATAAAATTGTCGCTTGGAAAAGAAAAAGCGGTGAAACTTTTCGGTAAGTCGACCGCGTGGGCTTTAAATTTTTTCCGATCTTGCACGGAGTTAGCCGATCGTAAAACATATTGAGAAGACAAAGACCGACGGATAGTTGGTTCTCTCTCGATTGTCCGAGCTGACTCGAAGTGAACCGACCGGTTCCGAATCACATGAATACGGGTTTCAATGTGTGCGTACTCCCGGCTGGAATGGTGGGGACGAGAAATGGTCAGATGGAGAGGGTAAATCGACTCGGTCGACCAAATGCTGGCATCACTGCTTGGCGCGACACTTAGTCGGCCGTGCGGTACCCTCATGTGTCAGCCTCTCTTATATTGAGTTTGGCTATCAGTAGGAAAAAAAGGTTTGGGTTTTCCTGGTGGGTCAGAATATTAAATATTTCCAAAGAATGGTTTCAAAGGCTTGAATTGATAGTTTAAATTCAAGTCTTTGTAACTGAGTTTAACGTTATTTTCTTCTAATGATGAATCATAGGATTCCCTTGTGTTAATTTTGATTTGATTTCATTTATAAAAGAAAAATTTCATAAATTCATAATATTTATATATATACGGAGTATATTACACCTATACTTGATTGTGATTGATTTGATTCATTTTTATTGTGATATGTTGATACAAGATGGATGTATTAGAAACACCGTCATATATACAAGTCTGGAAACTTGCAATTCTCGATGGTGGGGGTGACTCATATTGCATATACGACCCTGATTAGATATAATTTCAACTCATTGCTCGTCTTCTGTTTTTTGCAACCTTCGTTTTTCTGACACTTCACATACATCTGTTATTAGGTCTTGTGAAATTAGTCCATTCGGTATTCTGCCTTGTAATTATACAGAGTTGGCGACAAAATAGTCGGATTGAAATCACCCGACTTTTCCCTGCCTTTCCCTGACTGAAAAATTTTTTATCCCCGACTTTTTTTTAAGTCATAAAAACCATATATTAGGTCAATGATGTGACAATGCAAGTGAATTATAGGATTTCAACAAAAAAAAAGGACTCCTATAGTGTATTAAAAAGATTTATTGAACATTCAGGTGAACATTTGGAACTAAAACAATGATGAATAATTGTCATGATCCATATGAGTAAATGAAAATGATAAAGAAATAATGGAAATATGTCATAAAAATATGCTATTCATAAGTTTTGATGTTTCTTTATGTTTTCTTTGAGTCAGAGAATCCTAGTATCCAGTTTCTTTTGCAAACTTCGAGATCGTCTATACGTCATGGACAATTAAATTGTTTATAATAATCAAACGATTCCGAATTTCTCTCAAAGTGACTGATTATTTGGATTCTCCAACCCAAAAAAACATGAAGGAACATCTAAGTGTATGAATAGCATATTTTCATGATTTATTTTCATTATTTGTTTATAATTTTTATTGACTTAAATGAATGATGACAATGTCGAAAAAATTCTCAAAGTTTCTTTCTCATGGTAATAGAAACTGTTTTTGTTGAAATAATTCTCCTCTAAACTCAACAGATGAGTCATAAAATCGTTATGAACAATTAAATTCTATATAAGAATTAAACGACCCTGAATTTCGCAAGAATAACCAGATATTCGGATTCTCCGACCCAAAATCCTTAAGATATTGTTGATAAATCGCATGTACAGAATTTTGCATACGGACTCTTATGTACAGCCGATTGACTATCTACGAATCCATAGAAGACCCATAAGAGCTTTCCCAAGCAGCTGATCTAGGTGATCTGAATCATTTTTCAAATTTCCTGATTGGTTGAGGAGCTGATCCGATCACTTGGATCGGCTACTTTGGGAGGCTCCATAGACTTATATTACTACACTGTAAAAAATTCCTATGGAAAACTTCACATAAATGTTTGAAAGTAATTAACACATACACGCGTTAGGAATTTTCCAGATTCAATCGGAAATTTATTGAAAAATGGTGATAAAAATCCCTTAAAGTTCGGAATTTTCAGTTAAATATATAGTAAATTTCATGTCAATGTCATGTCCAAAACATTGTAAATGACTTTAATTCAATGTTTTGGAAACGACATTCATTGTGTTTTGTGTTCGATTTCTTCTCTGAAATTATTATTGTTTTGATGTGTTTGTTGAGCGTTTTGATTTGTTTGTTGCTTCACACATAATGCAGTAGAACTTTTTCATCAACCTCATTTTCCACCGTTTCCATCTTCAAGAATTTGGGAAAAATGTTTCAAACGAAAATTCCTCATTTTTTCGCGTAGAATCATGATATGCGATAAAAAGTAGGAATTTCCATTTGAAAAATTGAAGTTGACCTCATTTTTACTACGTCCAAGATCATCTTCACCTAATGCTTGCACCAATGTAATGTGGTGAGGATGATATTTACCAGATCTTAGTATGCGGTGTGCCGTTGATCTTGGGATACTAAATTGGTGCTGGATTTCTCTGGTACTAACGTAAGGATTCAGGTGCACCATTCCTAAAACGGCTACTGAGCATGCATCCATACGATTTCGATCATAACGCCTTCTGACTCGTGGGATATCCATTCTTCTAACTCGTCTTTCTATTCAGCGTATCGCCTGAAGTGAAGGCCGGCATCTATTTGGATACCTCTCTCCATACAATCTTGATGCTGCAGCGTAATGACGTCGACATTCTCCTAATATCAGGAGAATATCAAGTATTTCACCCCAAGGATAATCCATAGTATTGAGACCTTCACAACACTGATCAAAGATGTTCTTCAAGTTTGAATCGTATATCGAAAAGAAGTTGTGAATGGATGAAGGATATTAAACATTCCGTTCCACTTATGTTTGTAAACAATGCTCTAGTATGAACTTTCTTGTTCATGATGAACACAAGTATTGTTGTGTACTTGTGTTTGGCAACAATTTACAGTAACGGTACTACGAACAGACATCATTGTCAATATTGGTCGATGGAAAATCCCAGCTAGGTCTCCGGATCTCACCACTTTGGATTTTCACTTATGGGGTTTCATCAAATTTTCAGGGCCACAAAGATGTGCAAGATCCGAACGCTCAACCTCCTCGTGGTGCACATTGGGTAACTCTAATGGCGACGGTAATCCTCAAAGGCTGAAAAAAAACACTGGAGAGTTAAATACCGTTTTACACAGAAAGCAATACGAGTGTTTCATAAAACTCATTTTTTATCGATTAGAGCGCCATCTGTGCGAAATTCGGAAAAATGATTCAGACAAAAGTTCCTTGATTTTCAACGTAAGATCTGAATCTGCAGTCAAAAATAGGGGATTTCTTTCAAGAAACAAAAGTTGCCCTCTGAATGACCTTGAAGTTGAGATCCGAGGCCAAAATCAAGGTCACCATCAGATGTCCCCCTCGGAATCTCACAACTTTTGTTGGAAACATTTTCCTCCAAAACTCCTCGTTTTTGAGTTATTGCGATATAAAAATTAAAATGGGACACCCTGTACATGTGTATACCTCATTTTCTCCGCAGTCTTTGAAAATTCGCTATCTTGGCTCGGATCGATGAATTATCATGAAACATGGGTCCTAAGGGTTTTCGAGGGTGCTGAATCCGAATCTGGAGTCAAATCCCGAATTCAAGGTAGCGGATCCAAGATGGCGGACGTGAATCTAGTCAATTTCGCATTTGTGGACAGATTTATATGAAACGTGAGTTCCAGGGGTTCTCGAGGGTGCTGAATTCGAATCTGGGGTCAAATCCCGAATTAATGATAGCGGATTCAAGATGGCGGACGTGAATTCAGTCAACTTTGCATTTGTGAACAGATTCATATGAAACATGGGTCCTAGGGGTTTTGAAGGATGAGAAATTCGAATCTGACGTCGAAAAACGAGTTCCAGATGGCGGATCCAAGATGGCGGACTTGAATTCAGTCAACTTTGCATTTGTGGACAGATTCATATGAAACATGGGTTCTAGGCGTTTTCAGAGGATGAGGGATCCGAATCTGCCGTCGAAAAACGAATTCAAGATGGCGAATCCAATATAGCACACGTGAATATAGAGATTCTGGCTCCAATGGACAAAATTATATTGTTTCATGCAACACGGATTCTAGGGATTTCTCAGGGTGCTGAATCAAATTCTGGGCTCCAATGTTGAAAGAAAATAATATTCCCGATCTTCCCGTGTAAGCTTCACTGCATCCGAAGACTCTTCAAGAGCTGGTTGACGTTATGACAACTGCGCACTGGTGAGAATCCAAAAGTGAAGGAAGTAGCTATTGAAACAAATGAAGCCTGAAAATATCCGGATTCATTTCTAAATTACGCCTGAATAACCCTTCGTTACGCTTATTACGCTCAAATTACTTTTAGCTTACGCTTTCGTCGCGCTTCCAGGCTTCATTCCTACTATGACAGTTGAAATTGTACACTTCTCCAGGTATATGTTTCTGAATCATTTGGGGATGGTATAAAGGATGATAGGCAATAAGTTCCAGGCTTCCTGAACATTACATCCACAAAGTTTCTCAATTGTGGGGAAAACCGATGAGTGCCTTCCCATATATGCCCGGATATCTGAATTGTTCAAAATGCGAGCGAAGCGAGCCTATGTGGGCTACGATCCATTGAAAATGAGCGAAGCGAATTTTGAAGGGGGTCGGACTGCTGAGCGATGCGAAGTAGCCAGGGAGCGGATCCCTCTGGTTTATGTTCACGAACAATTGGATTTGCATTTCATGTTTCAAATAACTCTTCATTTCTAATATCTATAGTATCTGTATCGAAAAATGCGTGAAAATCCTCTGAAAATAAAGGATATGACTTAAGAAGTTTAGTGGAATGAAAAATTTCATTGTGACTCGTGACTATTTCAATATTTCACGTAAATACGAAACTGTTCATTATGTTAAGGGAATTCCCTGACCTTCTAATGAATCCCCTGACTTTTCCCTGATTCCCCTGACTTTTCTTTGACCTGTCACAATCCTGTTATATCAGAGCCCGTTTTTCGATCCATTTGACGTACAATGAATAGAAGAAAACGAAGTTCCAAGTACACAAAGCATCCAGATCATTCCTGCTGTATGCGTGGTACTTATGCAGTGAAGAGGAATCAACGTATATTCACCACCTTCCTCCAAGAGCATCATCTCCAATACTTCCAAATAACACCTGACACACTTGAGGAAGGATGGACACCAAGTATCGTATGCCTTCCGTGTCATAAAAATCTTGTAGGATGGGCTTCTGGTTCAACAGAGTATGTATTGGGTGATGAGTGCATGTCAAATCCGTACACAATCGAAAATTTTGTGTTAATAACGGTCCGCTCAAAATCTGTGTTTGAAATCAACACAAACGAGTATCAAACTGCCAAATTTTCAATGTGGCTCAACACTCTTGTGTTGATTTCTTGAATGCTTTGTGTCAATATTTAACACAACTTTTGAATGAACAATTTGGAACTTGCGCGTGTGTTGAGGAAACACGGAATTTCCTACCTTGTAGCTTACATAACTATCTCATACATTCTAATTTTGTTTTTAAATTGGACGGTACATGACATTCGGTGTACCAATGATGTGGAGGAAACCACTTTGTCACGTTACCAACTGCTATTCTTGCTTGAGCCACTACACGAGTTTTAGAAGAAGTATGCGAATAACGCACATGTGCAATCTGTCACATTTCCAACACCCCACTCAAACACACTCCCAATCCCCAAGTGTTCCAATTTATGTAATTAGGAAAGATGTCACGATTCACTACCCGGTTCGGAAGCGGACCCTGCTAAAAATTTCCCATAGAAAACGATAGAATTCGACAGTATTCCAGCCTCTTTTCTATCGTTTTGTATAGGGTGTATCGTGACATCAGATTGAGCCGATAAAGACATTCGTCCTTCTATAGTGATAAACCGATACAACGCGAATGAGTTTTTATCGGATTTTTATGGGTTTCATCGTTTCTTTTCGGTTATGCACTATGAATTGTTCTCACCTTCTTCAGTTCTATATGGTGTAATCGGAAGTTTCCTATACATTTAATACCATATTTTGCTTATACGAGTTTTATCGTAATTCATGGGGAAGGCACGAAAGGATACCTACAGTTGCCTATCGTGAAATTCCTTTGAATAATTACCTTGTTTTCAACAGAAAATTAAATTTAAGAAATGTATCAGTATTTATCGTGTTTTCACTATACACATCATGTCCCCAAGGAGCACAAGAACTTTTCAAACATTCTGCGTTCGTTCCGTGATCATGCATGGAATGTGCAAGTGAGACTGTTTTGGATGAACTCAAGAAATACATGCTAAGAATGTGAGTAGAACATACTTATCTGAAACATTCTCATTCGGAGATTCTCAGGATGATCATAAAACATCCTCAGAATTTCCAAAAACCTTCTCAAACGGATATTCAAAGACTGCGGAGAAAATGACGTATATATATGTGTATACAGTGGATAAAATTTTCTCCGAGATCACCCATTTTTTCAGAAAAAAAAAAATAGAAGGACTCGTCCGATTGCAACAAAAAAAATGGTCTCGGGGAAAGGGCTCAAAGGAGGTCCTCTATGAATTTCATCCAATTCGGTCCACTCGGTCCAGAGTTATCCCGGGCACAGACAGACAGACAGGCACACAACCCCACGGATTATCAATCAGTATTGCATAAACTGAAAAACTATCCAACTTCCAATTGGGTTACTCAAATATTTTAGAAGATACGGTCAGAGCGTACGATAGCGGGCGCAATAGGCACTCCGTGCTGGTATACTACGTATACCGATGAGTGCCTAAAAACGAAGTTATTTTATCCCGCATGAGATTTGAATGTGTGATTGCTTGATTGACGTTGAGCATAAAAACGATCGTCAGCTGATTATTCAGTGGAGAAAAGATCGTCAGCTAGAGCAGTGTAGTTGTCGCACGGTCAATACATTTGAAACCTCGACTAACATTTCTCTCTCAATCATTTATCTAGCTGACTATGATTCCTGCAGATCGAACTTACAAACCCATCACCCAGTCAAGAGTTATTCGATACATGATTGCTGTGATGGATTTACAGTGGATTGAAGATCCACATGTCTGTGGTGACGAAATTAGTTATATAATAATCAACAGCTCGGCATGATCATATGTCTGATAATTTTCAACATGTTCTCCAGCCAATGTACCTCCCTGCAGGTAACAAATAAATTTCATGCAGCTTTAAGAAAAAAGAGTATAATTTCAAAATTCGAATTATCATCGATAATTATTGATAAAATATGAAATCAAATTTTTTCGTCCTAGGAAAGATTTGTCGATCACTCAAATTGAATAAGATATTCATAATTCATATGTCCAACTTTGACATCACACTTATGTATATGGAAAATACACTGCTACCAGATTTACTGCATCGCTGTACAGGAAACGATATGATCAATTCACCAACGAGTTGAATACTCCACGCGACTATTTAAATTTCTCGTAATGTTCATTAGAATCAGGGACTGTAACGTTATTCACTTTCGTCACTCATCATATATAGAATATACATAATGGTTATATAATTTGTGTACAATATATACATTATTATATATATTTCATATATGATAAGTGACGAAAGTGAATAACGTTACGGTCCCTGATTCTAATGAAAATCACGAGAAATTTGCATAATCGCGTGAAGCATCTAACTGGCTCACCGACAATTGATCTCGGACAAAATATCCTACACAAGAATATCCCCGCTGACTTTCATCCTGCAACAATAATCACCCAGATAAAATATCCCGGTGAACTGATCCCAAAAAACAACATCCCCGATTCATGATAAAACAATTCCAGAACGCATGTAGTACATGGGTGACTGCTTTGAAAAATTCTGTCGTTTTTGTTTCTAATCGTTTATTCCATACAAATCCAGTACAAAATTCAGACCTGAACAAGATGTTTCCTCATACTGCACACAATGCCATATAATATGATAAGCACATTCTCGATGCACTGGAAGGACAAAACCATCATTGCACAACAGTAATTCCCCTCTTTGGCTGCGGATAAACTTCAATCCCATACTAGAACGATGATAGTAGCATTCGATTGAACGGTAACACAAGCACTGTAGCACGAAAAACTACCAAAATAAGAAAATACGATTCTCATAATGTTTATAGTCTATACAAGTAATCCTTCTGAAATGACAACCTCAGGCATTCAAATACGTACCACATTCACCATGGACAGGCATTCACGGCGTTATGTATCATTTCGAAATAAAATCAATCCCATAATAACGATACTTGACTAATTCAATGAGAAATTATAATTAACAAATGTATATACGGTTATGGCGAGATAAATATTTATATCATGCAAATCTATAATGATCCCTGGTAGAAATTTGCCCAGTTCAGCTGGCCACTGGCCAGCTACTAGTCGGTAATTAGCCAGTGACCGACCGGAAACGCCCAGTTTCTGGCTACTAGCCAGAAACTGACCAGGAACCATGTAACGCTTTCCACCAGGGATTCTCACGAAATTGATTCAATAACCGTTGATGAACGTTTCGTACGGAATACACTTCATTCTCATACATATTTAGTTTGTCACAAGCAAATATACGTTCGTCAACTACAACTGAATCTCCTCAGTGCAAAGAACCTCATTTTCAGATGTGATTGAAACTTTGATATTTATATTCCTATTGTCGGGCGGGGCCTCCAGCTGCGCCCGCTGACGAATAGCCACCTTCATAGTCATCACACCCATAGTGACTTGACATATTTTCTTGCAATCAATTCACCGGGATATTTTATTCAACAGAGAAAAATGCGTTCCGTAGAACTGGCAATAGAAGAATTATTGGAATTTTATTGTTGAATACGCAATAATTCCCGTTTTTATAGCAATACAAAGTTGTCTTGTTGACAATAAATAGCCAATTCAGCAATGTCGATAGTCATATTTTTACCATGATTATTGTGGGTTGATATAAAACAATTCAAATTGCCAATTCAGCAATATCATTGCCGGTTTTTTCCTCAGTGGTGGGTGATTATGGTCGCGGGATATTTTTTCTAGGTGATTATTGTTGCGGGATGAAAGTCAGCGGGGATATTTTTGTGTGGGATATTTTGTCCGGGATCAATTGACCAGGATCAATTGTCGGGACACCGAGATATATATATATATATATATGGCAATTTATCGTCGTTTGTTTCTGATCATTGGAATCACTGAGGAAAAGGAACGGACATTGTTTGGCATGCGATTGATATGTTCTGTGAGTAATGTTCGTGTGTGTTAGTTTTGAAGGAACCGGTTCACGATCCCACCACCACACATTGAATGGACGGAAGACAAATCTACGTATTCACACACATATGTATATATATATACAGGGTGTCCCATTTGAAACAGGACAGCTGAATAACTCTTCAAGGAATGGAAGGGAGAAAAAATTGTTCAGATGAAAGTTGTAGGGTTCGAAGGGGGCCATAAGATGGTGACCTTGAATTTGACCTTGAGGTCAATTTTGAGCATAATTGATGGTCAAAGTATGTTTTTTCAAATGGAAAAACCTACGTTCGACCTCAGAAATGGAAAGAGCGGAAAATTTTACGTCCGAATATGTTAACGTATCAGGTCATTTAGAGGTCATTTGAAGGTCAAAAAACCATTTTCTATGGATTTTCACGGAAAAGCCTCAAACGAGTTGTTTCTCTGACCAAAGTTATTAAAGTTAAAGTGAAACCCCACGTTTCGACCTTGAATTGAAAGTAAACAGAACTAACCTTTAGAGTTTATTCTTCATATCAGTACGAAAATGATCATTAAGAAGTTTTCATCGTTTACGGTCCAAGTGCGGGTTCAAAATGGTTTATTCACCTCACGAATGTGTTGATATTTCAATGATCTTGGGTGAGTGTCGCGGAGTGTATCAAAGAGCGTCATGATTGTACAGAGAGCGGTTTGGAGATCGGCAGCATCATCCTTCTCCAGAAGTCATTCGCCAAGTTGAAAGAAATTGTCGACAAGGAAGGATTGGTCAACGCCGAAACAATCAAGGTTTCAACTTTAACGACCCTCGATGCGTTGCTGTTTTAGCAATAATACACATGAATCCTCATGTTAGTTTACGTGATATTGAACGCGATTTGGGTATTCCACGCAGTACGGCACACAGAATTCTACAAGCTGCTCAATATCATCCGTACCACATCACACTGACCCAAGAATTATCTCAACAAGATATGCAGAATCGGGTTAACTTTTGCCGTTGGGCTTTGCAGAGGGTGAACGAAGCGCCCAATTTCTTTCGATATGTTCTTTTCAGTGATGAATCAACGTTTCAAAGTACTGGCTTGGTAAATCGTCACAATAGCCACTATTGGTCAGCGCAAAACCCGCACTGGACTCAACAAGTTGATCATCAGCATCGGTGGAGTATAAATGTTTGGTGTGGAATTCTGGACAATCAAGTTAATGGGCCGTATTTTTTTGATGGAACTGTTAACGGTCCTAATTATCTACAGTTTTTACAGAATGAATTACCAGTTCTCATGGAAGATGTGACATTAGCAACTAGGCAGAGGATGTGGTATCAGCAAGACGGTGCACCACCACACTTCGCTCGATGTGTGAGGGATTATCTAAGTATCCTTTTCCCCAATCGTTGGATTGGTCGAGGTGGATTTGTACTCTGGCCGGCAAGATCTCCTGATCTCACCCCTCTAGATTTTTATTTGTGGGTTTACGTGAAAAATGTCGTTTATACCAACCGACCAACAACACCTGTGGATCTACAACAACGCATCAGATACGCAATTGCGAATATTGGTGCAGAAGTTTTTCAGTCTGTTCTTGGAAACTTTCGACGCCGGCTGGAGTTATGTATTGAAGTGAATGGCGGTCAATTCGAACATCTCCTGCAATAAGTGTGTCTTACCCGTCAACGGATTTGTGCCATTTGTAATTATAAAACGACGAACTGGAAAAATAAATAATTTTTTAATCATTGTTTCAAATTTGGCATTCATTATCGTTCTCAAGGTCGAATTCAAGGTCGAAACGTGGGGTTTCACTTTAACTTTGATAACTTTGGTCAGAGAAACAACTCGTTTGAGGCTTTTCCGTGAAAATCCATAGAAAATGGTTTTTTGACCTTCAAAAGACCTCTAAATGACCTGATATGTTCACATATTCGGACGTAAAATTTTCCGCTCTTCGCATTTCTGAGGTCGAACGTAGGGTTTTCCATTTGAAAAAACATACTTTGACCATCAATTATGCTCAAAATTGACCTCAAGGTCAAATTCAAGGTCACCATCTTATGGCCCCCTTCGAACCCTACAACTTTCATCTGAACAATTTTTTCCCCCTTACATTCCCTGAAGAGTTATTCAGCTGTCCTGTTTCAAATGGGACGCCCTGTATATGGGGGATTCTCTGTCAATTCAGCCACCCCCCTTCACATTTCAATTTTTGAGATAAAAAATGTTTGATGGGCTTAAAATTTTCGTTGAAGTGCCTCCTTTTTCATGGCCTATGGTACTTCTTGATATTCATGTGCGTTCTGTCAGAATGGCGGCTAGAACGGGAAAACACCATGAAAAAATTACAGATATGTGGGAAATAATGTGTAAAATGTGCTGTTCCAAGAATTTCACCAAGGAAAAACGATACTGACGGGTTCCACAGAACGACTCATCAAGAACCTGGATTCAGATTTTCCAAAATTGAAAATGGCGGATCCAATGTGAGGGTCTAAAAATAAAAAATGCGATCAATCTTGACAAAACTTGGAATGAGGAAGTTCTGGGACTTCCTGATTAAGAATTTGGAGTCAATTTTCCATCATTCAAAATGGCAGATCCAATACCCTTGTAAAAATGATTCATATATGGCCCATATATAAACTGCATTCGATTCATATATGGACTTGGTACGAATCATATATGGTCATATATGAATCATATGTAATTCATATATGTGGCATATATGACCATATAAAATTCATATACGATTGTTCAATCCATATAAGGACCAAACATGACCCATATATAGGGAACATAACGCCATTTATGAAATGTATATGGCCCATATATGAATGCTTGAAATCATGTATGGCCCATATATGAATTATATAGGGGTCATATATGAATCTGTGAAATCATATATGTACCATGTGTGGTCATATATGCCGCATATATGATTCGTTTTTACAAGGGATATGGAGGTTGAAAAATCAAAAATGTCCTCAAATTCGGCAAAAATCAATATGCCAAGGTTTTTAGACCCTGTAAAGATGAATCTGGAAAAATTGCTGTGTGCACTCTCCTGAGCGACTCGTCATGATTTTGTATAGTTGGCTGCCGTCGGCATCAGCATTACCCAATGTGCACCGCGAGGAGGTTGCACGATCGGACTTGGCACATCATATGGTAGTCCTGAAAAGGACCGATTTTCATTGGTGCAGTGTATGGGAATTATTTTTTTGGTGTGACCACCATATCGTTCCACCTTCCGCATTGGAGTCCCTCTCGATAAGTACCTTATTATCAGACCCAACTATAAACCGATGATTTTCCAGAATTTCCGGCACTGGTTCAGCGGTTTCAAATCGTTCATTCAGTTCACTCCGCATTTTATGGTGATAAGTTTTATCAAAGTGAAGAATCCTTATGGTTTGAAAATGGTGTTTTACCCAATCGCAGAGCACTAGAAACGTTGGAATTGCATCCAGTGGCTTAGAGATGAGACTTGCTCTATATGCATCCCTTTTGAATGTGGCACCGATGCCATCGTATGCACTCTTACCGTGAGCGGTGGCGCTGTAATGCCATTCCGCTTCAACATTGAAATCTTCTTCATGACGAATCAAATTGGCCATCTGAAACCTTTTCTCGAAATGCTGTTTTGCCCCGTCGGTCATGTATATTATCTTCTCAAGATTCTTCACATCCTCCTTGATCTCAGGGAGTAACAATGTTTGTATAGCATAGACGGCAGTGGTATCGTGTTTCAAACTATCTGATAAGAAAACATGACTCTTGTGCTTCAATTGTTTCGTTTCCTTATAGTAGCAAATCACAGGAAATACTATACACTGACCATTGTTGAAATGAAATGCTTGTGGAGCATCTTGACACACATACGAATGATTCTCCGAGGAATCGAACATGACGACCACTTCACCATCAAGAAGCTTATTTTTCCTCTCTTCAATGAAAAGGCCTGTTTATTTTGCGATAAACGAATGAGGTTTGAGAATCTTCAACTTATTGCACAATTCGATAATGAACTCGTCAACTGCGAATATTTGCGTGAGTAGAGTTGAGCGATCAGTTCCTGTCCACGTAGCGCATTGTATATGTGTGATCAATGAATTTTCCAATAATGTTCGTAGCTCTGCCAAAAGTTCTGAAGTACCAGGGCATTCCTCACATTCATCAAAACTTTCCCATACAAGCGTGGGAAACTCGGATACGCTGATTAAATGCACGGTGCCACGCTTCAACATGATTATTCGTCCGAGGCTTATCCAACAACGTCGCAGAATACATATTCCACATATCAATTGGAAATGTATTAGGTGTACAAATAAGTTTCCGCGGTTTTTTATAAAAAATTAGGAATTTATTGTAAAGGAAAAGTACATTACGTTTTATTCAAAGTATTTTCCATCATTTGCCACTACTTTTCCCCATCTTTCTGGCAACATTCGGATACCCCGTCGAAAAAACTCTTCATCTTTTGACGCTATCCACAAATCTACCCAATTTTTGGTGTCTTCATATGATGTGAAGCGCTGCTCAGACAGACCATGTGCCATCGACCGGAACAGGTGATAATCAGAAGGGGCCAAGTCTGGTGAATACAGCGGGTGGGGTAAAACTTCCCAGTTGAGTGTTTCCAAGTATGTTTTTACCGGCGCCGCAACATGTGGACGAGCATTATCGTGTAAAAGAATAATTTTGTCGTGTCTGGAGTAGTAATGGGCGCGTTTTTCCTTAAGTGCCCGACTCAATCTCATCAATTGTGTTCGGTAGAGAGCTCCAGTAATGGTTTCGCTTGGTTTCAGCAATCCATAATACACGACACCAAGCTGATCCCACCAAATACACAGCATGAGTTTTTTTCCATGAATATTCGGTTTAGCTGTCGATGTTGATGGTTCACCGGGCTTAACCCATGACTTTCTCTTCTTTGGATTATCGTAGTGAATCCATTTTTCGTCACCAGTGACTATACGATGCAAAAAACTCTTTTTTTTATTCCTGGCAAGCAGCATTTCACTCATGCATAATCGGCATTCAACGTCTCTCGGCTTTAGTTCATATGGGACCCAATTTCCTTGTTTTTGAATCATTCCTAACGATTTTAAACGATGTGAAATTGCTTGTTGAGTCACTTGTAGAGTAAGTGCAAGTTCTTTTCGCGTTTGGGACGAATCTTCCTCCAATAGTACTTCTAATTCCATGTCTTCGTACACTTTCGGCCTTCCACTGCGTTCTTTGTCTTTAACGTCAAACTCACCGTTCTTAAACTTTTGAAACCATTCCTGACAACTTCTCTCACTTAAAGCAGCTTCACCATATGCTTCTAGAAGCAATCGATGCGCCTCAGCTGCAGATTTTTTCACATTAAAGAAGTGAATCAAAAGTTCCCGCAAATGATGCTTATTCGGAATAAAACTTGACATTTTTGCACGAAAAAAATTACGTGATGCTGATACGGAATCACTAGTACTTTAAGGTTATGGTGTTGCCAGATGACTAAACTTGGGATATTACGTTTTACATCTGACAATTTCTCCATAACCTTCTGGTGGGGCCATCTTTTGACAAACCGCGGAAACTTATTTGTACACCTAATAGGCTTAATTACACGCTGACTCCAAGTGAATCCGACCCAAGTGCTCTGAAAATATTCAGTGAACTGCTGCAAACCACCTCCACCTTCAGGATGAAAGTCAGTAGCAACCAATTGACGAAATGCATCCGTCACATCGTCCACGGGAACAAACGCCAAAGCAATGAATTTCTTCAAATGCAATGCAAATTCGTCATTTTTAGCATACTCCGTTTGCAAACCAAACGATCGAATGTGCCGCCATATACACTGAGCAAAATGAAAATGACAGCCCTTCATAACCACTCCGGGGAAACATTCCACACAGCTATCTATAAAACCGATCTCAAAATCCGACATAACCGTCGTAGGGGAAACATCAGGATGGCTGTTTTTTGGCACTTTCAGAATACTACCGACATACGTTTCTTCTCACTCGGACATAATACGTAAACCAATGGATATACAGCACCGTGATAATAGCCGTGGATGGAGTACAACTGCGAAAAACCATGTGGGGGGGAGCTGAAAGTCCCATCTGCAAACCACAAACGACAGCCGCACAAAATTTCCATATTCTCCGCCGTGCTGAACATAAGCAAACTCCGTTCATCACCTCATAATGGAAGTGAGGATGAGGGGCGGGTGAAGGGAACAAAGAAAAAGGTATTGAATATCGAGATAATAGTGCAAACAAGTATATTAAGAAAAAACGTCTCGGTAGGTGATTTACAAATAACTAAGGCTTACCACTAAAAATTTGTGTGTAGAGTGAGAGGGTGTATGGAGTGTGCGTGTGTGTCGTCGCGTCTTCGTTGGGCCGGTCGGCCTGGCCTCATCGTCTCCTGGGAGTCGCCGCTGAGGGAAGACCTTTATCGAGGGCTCGAGGTTGGATGGATCGCTAGAGGTTGACTCTGAGTGGCTGAAGAATCACTGGCACTAGTTTAACTTTATAAGTAATTGCCTCGTAGGGCATGTGGCTGTTCCAGGCTAAAGACAAGTCTTGGTAGCGAGAGAGTACGAGAGGAACTGTCTTCGCCGCCTTGGCTTATCACGACTCTCGCCGCTGCTACCCCTTCCACCTCCTCGTTGGCGGCCCCTTCTTCTCTCTTCCTCTTCTAGTAACGCTTATGTTACACCCCCCCCCCCCTCCACGGTGGGACGAAGCGTGAGCGAAGTGTTCCTTCCAGTTGCAGACCCCTTGTTTGTTTGTTCCGTCCATGTCTTGGGTGTTGTGTTTCCCTGTCCCCCTGTGTGTGTTTCTTATTTCTACGTTTTCTTTACAGAGTTTACTTAACCTATGTATATTCTAGTTTTCTATTTGGCTTCGTTTATTATTTGTAACGTACTTTCTATACGGTGTATCCAACAAAAAAAATTTTCATTCTCTCTTTTCCTTCTTTCGCTTCATCTATTCTATTCCTATTTCCTATTTCGTTGTTTGTGTTTGTTCTTGTTCTGTTCGCTATTTGTGTAGTGTGTGTGTGCGTGTTTATTCCTTTTTCCACATTTGTTCCTGTGTGTGTGTTTTTCCTTTACAATCGTTTGTGTGGGTGTGCGTGTTCTTTTTCTACATTTGTTCCTGTCTTTTCTACGTTTTCACATTTTGTGTGGGTGTGTTTGTGTTTGCTTATACTATCTTTGTTTGTCTTAGCTTATTTTCTCAACAAAAGGAAAAAAAAATATATCTAGGCGTGTGCATCCCCGCATGCGTCCATGTATTTTGTGTCGTTTTCATTTTTCCGTTCCCTCCCTTTCTCTAATTTTGGTCCGTCTCTCTGTCTTCCGTCTCGTCGTTCAGTTCTTCGATGATTCTTGTCAGTCTTGTCTTTTTTTGTTTGAATTTGTCTACGTATATTGAAAATACTTCTAACATCATCTCTACTTGTTCTTCTGTTGCGTCTTCTGGTCTAGGTATTTTTACATTGTTTATTGTTACCTGTATTTCTGGTTCCTGTCGTCTGTTTGTCTGTGTTTGTATGTCCGTTTGGTTTGTTCTCGTTTGTGTCTGTCCATCTCTTCGGTTTTTGGTTTTGTACTCGTGTGTGTTTCGTTCCGGTGTTTTACGCGTGTGTTTGTCTGTCTGTGTGCTTTTATTTTCTCTCCGTGTATATGTTTGTGTTCTTTTGTTTTCCGTTGTTTGCAGTTTCGCGTTACGTGTTGTTGTTTGTTTGTTTTCTGTTTGTGTTTCCTGTGAGCGTCCCCCTATTACTGCGTATTCCATTTGTGTGTTTCTCGAATGTTTCCTCTTCCTGTATGATTCTGTTTGTGTTGTTGTATTTTTGTGTTTGTGTATGGGTCCTGTTAGTGCTGTTTGGTATTGTGTGTTGTGTGTTGTGATTTTTGTTGGTGGTGGTGACTTCCATTTTCCTATTGGGTCTTCGCGTGTTGGGTTGGATAGTAATGTCCTTCTTTGTTGTGTCTGTCCCCATCCTTTCCGTTTCGGGCATCCTTTTGTGTGTTGGTCCATGTGTTGTCTTGTCACTTTGTTTTTGCAGTACTGGCATTGTATCCGCGTGTCCATTTTTCTGTTTATTTCCTGAAACAAGAGTGGTTTGTCGTTTGTGTGTTTTTATTTTGTACCATCCTAGGGGTGGTTTGCGTTGTTGCTGTGCTTGTTTCCGTCGGTCCTGTCTGTGTCGCTCGTGACCAAGAGTTCGGCTCTGTTGCCAGAATTCTTTGTTGTCTTTCTGTCCACTGGCTTGGTCCTTGTCTGTTTTCGTTTGGTGGTCTGTCTTGTCTGTTCGTCGGGGTTGGTTGTGCGTTGGTTCTACCGCAGGTTAGTATGTGGGTTCGTAAGTATGGGGTTGTACATTGGCTTCCGCATTTCGAGCAAATCGAAAACATGTTGTCCGTCTGTAACGTAAAGGGTTTTGAGGTTATTATTTCCATTTAGTTTCAGTTGTTCTGGTATTGTTATTCACGAAATCTTTGCAGGTCTATGATGTGTGTTTTTCCGATAGAGTTTCCCTTTCTATTCATTAATTCATATACTAGTGGCGAATATTTTTTTATGATTGTGTATGGGCCTGTGTATTTCTTGTCCCATTTACTTGTTGTTCCTTTCTGTTTCGTGGATAGTGTGTGGTTCGACTTTAATACTTTATCCCTATGTTGGATTCTGTGTTTCTTCTGCGTGAATTATAGTGTTGTGTTTGTTTTTCGTTTGCTTCTAATAAGTGTTTTTGTACTTCTTCTTTAATTATTTTTAGTTTCTTTAACCTGTATGTCCAGTGATTTATGTCTGTGTGTTCTATTTCTTGTGTGTTTTCTACGTCGTGTTTGAATGATTGTAGTGGTGTGAGTTCCCTGCCTAGGTTGAGGAATGCTGGTGTGTATTTTGTGGAGCTGTGTTTACTTGTGTTTATCGCGAATTGTATGTCTTCTATGTGTTCGTCCCAATCTTTATGGTTTTTGTCTACCAACGTTCTTATTATTGCGTTGATTGTTCTGTTCGTTCGTTCTACTGGGTTTGCTTGGGGTGGTATGGTGGGGTTGTTGTGTGTCTGATACCTAGTGTTTCTGTTAGTTTTCCCATGAGTTTGTTTACAAATGGTTGTCCGTTATCTGTTATTATTATTCTTGGTGTCCCCCATCTTGAAATTAGTTGTGATTTGACTATTTTCTGTACTGTTTCTGCGTTCGCTCCCTTCATTGGGGCTATTTCTGTCCATTTGGTGTATGAGTCTGTTATTACTAGGATGTATTGGTATTTGTTCTTTGTCATTGGTTTTGGACCCATGATGTCCATTGCCACGACTGTCCAAGGTTCTTCGATTATTCTGTGTCCCATGTATCCCATGGGTTTTCGTTGTTCTATCTTTGACATTTGGCATTTATTACATTTCTCCACGTAATTTACGGTGTCCCTATATATCCCTGGCCAGAAGTAGTATTTCGCTATCCTCGTGTATTTTTTCTCTATTCCCAGGTGGCCTGATTGTGGTGTGTCGTGATTCTCTGTCAGTATTCTGTTTTGTAGTTTTTCGGTATTACAAGTTTCCATGGGTTGTTATCCGGCAGTAGTTCTGTGTGTAGAGGGTCTGGTCTGTAGAAGTATAGGTTGTCATTTATTATCGTCCAGTTTTTGTTTTCGTTTGGGTGCTTTTGT
Organism: Gonatopus flavifemur; assembly: GCA_018340375.1. NCBI lineage: Eukaryota > Metazoa > Arthropoda > Insecta > Hymenoptera > Dryinidae > Gonatopus > Gonatopus flavifemur. Next base: position 45,851 of record JAFFJZ010000157.1, read on the forward strand.
GTTTGTTTCTTCTTATATTCGTACTATGTGTCCGTTTGTTCTGTTATGTGTGCTACTCCTTCTGTGTCCTTGTGTAATCGTGATAGTGCGTCAGGTACGTAATGTTCTTTCCCTTTCCTGTGCATTATGTCGTAGTTATGGTGTTGTCATTCTAAGGCCCATCTTCATAGTCTGCCCGTGGGGTTTTTTAAGTTATGTAACCATTTCAATGACGCGGGGTCCGTTACTACTGTGAATTTTCCTCCTTCGATGTACGGTCTGAATTTCTCTATGGCCCACTTTACCGCTAGACGTTCTTTTTCTGTTCCGGAATAATTTTTTTCCGCGTCGTTTAATGCTGTGCTGGCATATGCTATTACGTGTTCTTTGTCCTCGTGTTTCTGTGGTATCATTGCTCCTAGTCCTGTGTTACTTGCGTCCGTGTGTATGGAAAATGGTTTTGTGAAGTCTGGCTGTTTGAGTACAGGTGGGGTCGTCAGTACGTGTTTAGTTTCATCCAGTGCTCTGTTTTGTGTTTTTCCCCATTTTTCTTTGCAGTTTCCTTTGAGTAATCTGCTAATTGGTTCTGTTTTCTGCGCGAAGTTTGGAATGAAGCGTCTGTACCAGGATGTCATTCCTATGAGTCTGCGTATTTGTCTGAGTGTCTTAGGTGGTATGTAGTTGAGTATTGGTTGTATTTTATCTGTATCTATGTGTAGTCCGTCTCTGTCTACTATGTATCCCAAGTATTTCACTTGCGTGCATCCGAATTCGCATTTTTCCCTATTTATTGTCAGCTTAGCATCTCTAATCTTTCCCAGTATTGTCTTTAGCCAGTGTAGGTGTTCCTCGAGTGTTTTTGTGACTATGATTATGTCGTCCAAGTATGAAAAAGCATATGGTTCTGAGCCCGGGCCTATAAGTCTGTCCATGAGTCTTTGAAACGTCGCTGGTGCGTTTGTCAGTCCGTATGGCATTCTTTTGAATCGAAATAGTCCTTTTCCTGGGACTGTAAAAGCCGTGATGTGTCTGCTGGCCTCGTAGAGGGGTATTTGGAAATATGCTTGGCTCAGGTCTATTTTTGAAATGTAGTTTGCTGTGAGTAGTTTGTCTAGTATGTTTGTCATGTTGGGTATGGGGTATGCGTCCTTTTTTGTCTTGTTATTCACATCCCTGAAATCTATACAGAATCGGTATTTGTTGTTCGGTTTTTTCACCATTATAACTGGACTGGACCAGTTACTGTTTGAGGGTTCTATTACATCTTCGGTTAACATTTTGTTCACTTCTTCGTGCATGTGTTGTAGTATTTTGGGTGATGTGTTGTAAGGTTTTTGTTTCTTCGGTTCTTTCTACCTAGTTCTATTTTGTGCTTGACTAGTTCTGTGTGTTGTAATGTGTCGTCTGTGTTTTTTGGTGTAAATTCTCCTACTATTCTATCGATTCGCTTTTTTTCGTATTCTTTCAATTCTTTTATGCTACTAACGAATTCTATTTCTTGTTTTTGGGTATTCGTTCCGTGTAGCGTTTCCTCTACTTCCTTTTTATCTAGTATTGGTGCGTTTGGGTATAGTTTTGTGTTTGCTTTAATCTTCGGTGTTGGTAATAGTACTTTTCTTCTACGTGTGCTGTGTTGTTGTGTGTTGGCCGTTTTTTCATTTCTTGTTTCGGTGTTTTGTGTTTCGTTTTTCTTTGTTTCTTTTTGTTTTAAGTGTTCCTCTAGTTTGTTCTCATTGAATGTAATTGTCGTTTCCATTTTTTTCAAACTATCTATTCCTAATATAAGTGTGTATTGTAAGGTCGGCGCTCTTCGTATTGTCAGTTCATATGGTTTTCCGTGTACTAATACTGTTGGTTTCATTGTTCCTATTATCTCTGCCTCCGATCCGCCTGCTGTTATTACTGTTCCTTTTTCCGATTTGTGTATTTTTATTTGTTGTTCCTCTAGTATTTCCATGATTTCTATGTTTGCGTATGTATGTGTGGATCCTGTGTCTATTAGTGCGCTTGTTATTCTATTTCCTATCTGTACTTCTATGTATGGTCTTGGGTCATATTCTTCCTTGTCTATCGTAATTATATGTTCGGGTGTTTGTGTTGTGTTCTTCAAGGGGTTTCTTCCACCCGTTTTTGCCCCCTGGTTAGTTTTTTCGGTTATTCGGGCAGTTTAACCTCCAATGACCTTGTTGGCCGCAATTAAAACATCCTTTTGGGATTGTTCCCGTGTTTGTGTTGGTGTTTTGTCGGGTATTAATTTCGGTCTCTGTCGTTCTTGTCCTTTGGTTTCCTCCATGCTGTGTATTTGATGGGTATGTGGGTGTCGGTAATAGTGGTGGTCTTCGTTCTGTTGTTCTATTGTTGTGTGTCTGTGGGTTTTGTGTGTTTTGGTTCCAAAATGGTCTTCTTTGTGTGTACGTGTTATCGTACCTTGGTGTTGTTCTTAGTTCCGTGTTTTGTTTCCCTGAGTCATTTGTGTGTGTTGTCCATTCCTGTTTCCCTTGTTTTATTGCTTCTAGTGTTTTTCCCTTTCTTTCTAACTGTTCAAATGTGTCAAATTCTTCTCTTTTTATATATAAGTTGTATTCTAATTGTAAGTTTTTGTATGCTTTGTTCAATTGTGTATTTAGGGGGTATGGTGGCCAAATTTCGTTCATTATTGTTCTGAATCTCATTAGGTATTTTGTAATATTTTCATCTTTTTGTTGTGTACACCTCTTCAATTTTTCCTCCAATTTTTCCGTGTAATCATGTGGAAAGAATGTTTCCCTGAAATCTTTTTCAAATTCTTGTAAGTTTTCCCATTTCGTATGATTTAGTGTATGCCACTCGTATGCTATGTTGTGCAATCTTTGTGGTAGTAGTAATAGTATTCCCCTGTCTGTAAATGTGTATGTGTTTTGGTATTGTGCTAGTTTCAGTAGAAATTGTTCGGGGTCTTCTGTTTCGTTCCCGTTGAATTTTATATTCAGATTTGTCACCGGTAGTCGTGGTTTTCGTAGGATTTTTCTGTTCCCTGTGTTATATGTTTGTATCCTATATGTGTCGTTTCGTATAATTTCCTCTTCGCTTGTGTCTGTGTAGTTCTGTCTTTGTCTAGTTGCGTGTCTATTGTTTCGTGTGGAAGGCCTATCCCTTTCTGGTTCGGTTTCTATGTCTGTTTCATAACTATCTATTTCGTCTAATGTGTGATTTCTATTTCCATCTATTGGGTTTCTTACTGTGATTTCCGGTTCTACGTGTTCCTGTCTATGTGTTCTCTGTGTGTGGTTCGATTCTGCTCCACTCAGTTCGTTATTATAATCAGAGTCTCTATGTAAAAAGTTCCTCAACATCGTGCTGTTTCTGTCTCTTTCTGGTCGGTCTCGTTGTCTATTTTGTCTTTGTCTTCGTCTTTGTTGTACGTTCGGGTGGTTGAAATGTCCTAATAAATGGTTCGTTTCGTCAATGAATTCTTGATTATTCCTTAGAAAACTGTCTTGTGTAGAGGTTTGATTATATTCTGTCTGTGTGGTATGTCCTTGTCTATCTTGTGTCTCGTCATTCCAACTTCTTCTTGTTCTTTGTTCGTGTTGGTTCCTCAACATCGTGCTGTTTCTGTCTCTTTCTGGTCGGTCTCGTTGTCTATTTTGTCTTTGTCTTCGTCTTTGTTGTACGTTCGGGTGGTTGAAATGTTCTAATAAATGGTTCGTTTCGTCAATGAATTCTTGATTATTCCTTAGAGAACTGTCTTGTGTAGAGGTTTGATTATATCCTGTCTGTGTGGTATGTCCTTGTCTATCTTGTGTCTCGTCATTCCAACTTGTTCTTGTTCTTTGTTCGTGTTGGTTCTCGTTGCGTGTGTGTCTATAGTCTGACTTTCAAAATCGTGAATTTTCACTGAACCCCGTCGTTTGTTTACATCGCGTGAGCTCTGAATGGTGGTAGAAGACCCTTCGTTTCCGAGTTATTCTGATGTCAGATTCAGTATGGAACAATATCGATCAGAGCGCCATTTTTGCGGATTTTAGGAAAATGGTTCAGACAAAAGTTTCTTGGTTTTTTACCTAGAATCCAAATCTGCAGTGAAAAATATGAGATGCTATTTAAAGAACAAGAGTTGATCTCAGAATGCCCTTGGAGATGAGATTTGAGGTCAAAGCCAAGGCCACCATCGGATGTCCCCCTCGGTACCCTACAACTTTTGTCCGAAAAATTTCCTCGTATCTCACTTCATTTTTGGATAAAACGCCCGCGACACTTCAAATGCCCCACCCTGTATATAGTGTGACGTGATATCTTGTCACAAAGAGAATCGCGGGGTGGCGCCACGCATCATCGTTAGAGTTTGTGATGTCATTTGCGAACACTTCAGTTCGCTAGAGGGAACACTGCTGTCGCTCACTCACATGAGAATCGGGAACACGTCTCCTCTCCTCAACCAATCCTGACCTCCTTTAACCCCTGTCCTTCTATGATTTGTCGAGGTTTCCCGTCCCAAGGAGGCAACGCCATCTGCCACAAGGTGACATGGCGGTCCTTTACCACCAAAGGACGATCCACCAATCACGGGAGTCCATCTCCTCTCACCCCAGGCCAACCAACAGCGGAGGAAGGAACGCCCTCTATCGCCCTCTCGTCAAGGCTGTCGACCCGAAGGAAAGAAGCAAGCCGCATGTGCCGTTAAACATGCCCCTAGAAGAGAAGAAGAAAAGGACGAGAGAGACAACCCGAACCCCGACACTTCCCGTCACTCTCACATGGGAGAAATCAGTTAATTGAAGAAGGACAGAACCCCCGCCCCACCTATACCGACAATCACATAACGACCAATCAGAGACCACCACCGTCAGAACCAATGAAATCAGCTCAAAAGGTGACCTCCAACGGAAAGCCGCCGACGGGGTTCCGTGTATCACTTTGCGACTTTGTCGGTGAAGAAGAAGAAGAAGAAGGCCATCTTGGATTTTCACTTCTCATGTGATCGAGCCACGGCGACGTTCGTCTTAGAGAATTTTTCTTCGAGAAATTCGGAATACGGTGAGTGAACGGTGCCACTGGGGTCGGATTTTGGCATGAAAATAATCACGCGCATCTGCCAGACTATCCATCCGGAATGAGAGTACCAGTGTGGTGGATTTTGGTGAAGTATCGTGCTAAAGTTTTCCTTCTCGTGGCATCCTCCGGGTGTTCTCTCGCTCAAATTCCCTTCGCCTTTTGTGTGTTCCCTCGAATCACCCCCTCGTCCGATTTAGCCCACCCTCGTGTACGATTTTATGGTCGCGGTTTCCCTAAGCCCTCCCCTTCTTTGCGAATGTGAACGGCGTGGTCCGTATAGTATATTTCCTCGTGGTCGTGCCCTCCGTGTTTCTTTGACTTCCCGTGTTTCCCTAGATAGATATATTGAGCCTCAAAGGGTTGTGTATATTTTGGTTTCTGCGACGAAGTCGCATGTGCATTGTATACATCGTAGTGAAAAATATATAGTGCTCTGGCACATGGTTGATCATCAACCAAGATTGTTTATTCAGGTGAATTAAAATTCATCCACCCCTCTCCCTGAGCTTTCTTTATTCCTTGACTACATCCAAATTGTCGTGAACATTTTATTTTTTCGCTTTCAATATATTTCAGGTGTCGCCACTACTTATAAATATCCACGACGGGAGTCGTGGAGGCGCTCAAAACCCTATGCGCTTTTGTGTATAGGGTTCAAGAAGACCCATCACAATAACTATGTATGAATCGCAATTACACATATATGTATAAAATCCAATGATCGTATATAGCGCATATATAATACTTTTTCATCAGGATGTGGGAGAAGGGTCATATATGCCCTATATATAATCATCGGAATACACATGAGCATTATTGGAATCCATACATAGTCATTTATGATTATGTATGGAGCTGTATATAAAATTGTAAGTCACTAGATTTAGTGAAAATAACTTTTCATATATATTCTTATATATAATTATATATGACTATATATAAATACCAACGATACTCATATGCAATACAATCATTGTATATGAGGCCAATATTACCCTCTTCTACTACCCGAGTGAAAAAGGCTTATATATGCCCTATATATGATTATCGGATTATGTATGAATATTATGGAAATTGATATATAGTAATATAAAGCTATACCATATATGTATTGGAATTATATATAAGATTGAAACTGTCTATACATGATGAAAATGACTTTCCATATACAGTCACATATATAACTATATATGAATTCCAATAATACTTATATAAAATTCAATAATTATGAATAGGGCATATATAACCCTCCAATACTAGCCTCGGAGAAAGAATGATATTAGGTGTATAACTTTGCTTCCGCCATTTTTTTCTGGAATTCGAGGCTCTATTGTAAAAAACTGGTTATACATTTATGATTCAAAGTATTATCCATCGCTGGTTGCTACTTCCTCCCATCTTTCGGGCAGCATACGAATCCCGCGTTGAGAAAACTGGTCATCTTTTGAAGCGATCCACGAATCGATCCAATTTTTTACTTCTTCATAAGGCCAGAAGTGCTGGTCAGCTAGGCCGTGTGTCATTGATCGAAACAAGTAATAGTCCGAAGGAGCAACGTCTGGAAAATACGGCGGGTGGGGTGGGACCTCCCATTTCAAAATTCCAAGTGCGTCTTGACCACTTTCGCAACATGGGGTCGAGCATTGTCATGCTGTGAAATCACTTTATTATGTCTCTCGTTGTACTGCGGCCATTTGTCGTTCAATTCTCGGCTCAAACGCATCAATTGCGTTCGATAACGATCACCTGTGATTGTTTCAGTCGGTTTCAACAACTCATAGTACACTACGCCGAGGTGGTCCCACCAAATACTGAGCATAACCTTGGAGCCGTCAATATTCGGTTTGGCCGTCGACGTGGAAACATGGCCGGGATAACTCCATGATTTTCTGCGCTTGAGATTATCGTGATGAACTCATTTCTCGTCCCCAGTCACAATGTGATGCAGGAATCCTTCCGCCTTTGCCTTGCAAGCAGCTGTTCACAAACACACAAACGCCGTTCAACTTCTCTCCGCTTCAAATCGTACGGCACCCAATTTCCTTGTTTCTGCGTCATTTCCATGACTTTCAGGGGTTTTCAAATGGCTAGTTGCGTCACTCACAATGATCCTGCCAATTCTTATCGCATTTGACACGAGGCTTGATCAAGGAATGCCTCCAATTCTGCATCCTCGAAAAACTTCTCTCTTCCACCGCCATGCTGGTCTCCGACGTTAAAATCACCGTTCTTGAAGCGTTGAAACCAATCTCGGCACGTTCTTTCACTGATAGCGGCCTCACCATTGGTATTTGAGAACATTCGATGAGCCTTAGCTGCAGATTTCTTCATATTGGAGCAGAAAATTGAAACCTCCCGCAAATGACGAGAATTTCGCTCGTAAGCTGACATGTTTAATCGAGAATAACTTCATGATGCAGGCACAAATCGACTGATATTTCGATGGCGTTATGTTTACAAATACCTAAGCTTATTGTATGATATCTATGATCTATTCATCTCAAGTACCACTTACCGCTACAGTCATCTATCGCAAAACGGCGGCAGCAAAGTTATGCACCTAATATATGCCCTATATGAAATCAAATATGACTTTATATGGATTTCAATTGTCACGTCCTGAATGGTTCCATTCAAGAAGGCAACTAAATTTCATTCTCCTGTTCATCAATTCAGAAAGGAGGAGTAAGATTGTGAATTTCTTCAATAATGACAAATCAAATCTGGTAGAATCATAATTTATTCTTGAAATCTATTCTTCCACACATGTTTGCTCTCAACTGGATTTCAATTATTCCATTGGGAGATAAACCAGCTACCAACAACTGTTCATCTGAAAATCTGTTGAGTAAAGATATATATGTTTTACAAATTTCACAATCGAGAATTCTAATAATCAACAACTGGCAATTCCTGCATCTTTCAGGAAGTCTATCGTTGTCTGAATTCCATTCTGAAACCTTTCACTGTTCATTCAACCTATGAATGATTTTTTCATCCTCAATATGATTTTTTCTTATTTTTCCTATAACACGTGGATTTTCAGAGATTGGAGAATGGAGGAATTTTGTCCCATCATCAATCCTGGCCTCTGCCCTCCTAATCTGCTCTTTTAGCTTCAGAGCTGATGACATCTATTAGACAGGAACATGGATTCAAATCCCGATCGATTTGAGAAAACACGGGAATTCAAATAAGGCTCGATGGTGTGTCAATGAGAGACCCATTTCACTTAGGAATCAGAAATTCTTATGACACATGACTCAAGAAGATTCTGAGATTGAATTCGACAAATAAGATGAGAACAGAATAAAAGAAGGGTGATTGAGGTAGCTAGCCTTGTCACGATATGAAACACCAATACAACCGATACAGGGTAATATAATAGAAATAGAGAGAAGAAGAATTGAGAAATAAGGGAAGAAAAATAAGAGAATGGAAATTAGAGAAGGATTCGAGAAGATAAGAGTGAAAGAATAAAACGTAGAATTGAGGAAAAGAATTTAGTGGATGCAAACTTAAATTAAAGAGCACTGACATACACGGATATATTTATACATATACAGGGTGGGGCATTTAAAGTGTCGCGGGCGTTTTTTCCAAAAATAAAGTGAGATACGAGAAAATTTTTCGGACAAAAGTTGTAGGGTACCGAGGGGGACATCCGATGGTGGCCTTGGCTTTGACCTCAAATCTCATCTTCAAGGGCATTCTGAGATCAACTCTTGTTCTTTAAATAGCATCTCATATTATTTACTGCAGATTTGGATGCTAGGTCGAAAACCGAGAAACTTTTGTCTGAACCATTTTCCTGAAATCCGCAAAAATGGCGCTCTAATCGATATTGTTCCATTTTGAATCTGACATTCGAATAACTCGAAAACGAAGGGTCTTGCAAAAGAATGTTTCGTACAAAAGTTGTCGATGCACAACACATTTCAATCGTCTACATTACCACCATTCAGAGCTCACGCGATGTAAACAAACGACGGGGTTCAGTGAAAATTCACGATTTTGAAAGTCAGTTTGTCAGTTACATTTGATTATTACTTGGTTTATGACAAATTGAAAATCATGGATATCCGATACACGGTTTCTGGAAAGATCGATATGATCTACATTTACGGTGAAGTGCATAAGAACCCCAGACAAGCATATGACTTGTATGCAGAACGATTTCCTGAAAGAACAACGCCATCCATTAGGTATTTTCAACGCATTACAAAATTATTCTCAGAAACGGGAAGTGTTACAAGGGAAAAACGACATCGAATGAGAACTGTTAGCGGAGAAAATGCGGAAGTTAATGTACTAGCTGCAGTAGCCAATAATCCACACGTGAGCTCTCGTGAAATTGAACTCCATTCGGGAATTTCTCGAAGAAGTGTTCTTCGAATACTGAAACGTCACAAATTCCATCCGTATCACATTCGTTTGCATCAAGACCTTCACGGTGACGATTTCGAATATCGTGTACGGTTTTGTCGATGGGGTCTAGCGCAAATGTACAATAACAACTTCATCAACATATTATTTTCTGATGAGTCGACGTTCACCAATCATGGTCAAGTAAATCGACATAATATGCATTACTGGGCGACAGAGAATCCAAGATGGTTACGTCAAGTAGAGCATCAAAGACAATGGGCTGTGAATGTTTGGTGTGGTATTTTTCGATCTCGAGTAATTGGACCGTACTTCATTGTAGATACGCTAAATGGAGAGGAGTACAGACATTTCTTAGATCAAGTGCTTCCAACATTACTTGAAGACATACCTATTCAGGAACGATTGAATATGTGGTATCAACACGATGGTTGTCCATCCCATTATGCAGTCACAGCTCGAGAAATATTGGACAGAGATTATCCTGAACGATGGATAGGACGTCGTGGACCAGTTCATTGGCCTGCCCGTTCTCCGGATCTTACTTCTCCAGATTTTTTTTTATAGGGATACATAAAAGATACAGTTTATCAACAAGCACCGACTACACCTGAGAATATGCGTCAACGAATCATCAATGCATGCGCGAGCATCAATGAAGATATTTTAGCACGAGTTCAGCAATCTTTTGTAAAACGTTTTGAAATGTGTATGGAAGTCGAAGGCCATCATTTTGAGCATCTACTGCATTAAAATTATCCAAGTGATGTAGACGATTGAAATGTGTTGTGTTTTGTCTGTCATACCCCAACACCTCCGTTTCAGTTCGAGGGGTCCCCCTTGGAATCAGACAACTTTTGTCCGAAACATTCTCCTCCAAGACCCTTCGTTTTCGAGTTATTCTGATGTCAGATTCAGTATGGAACAATATCGATCAGAGCGCCATTTTTGCGGATTTCAGGAAAATGGTTCAGACAAAAGTTTCTTGGTTTTTTACCTAGAATCCAAATCTGCAGTAAAAAATATGAGATGCTATTTGAAGAACAAGAGTTGACCTCAGAATGCCCTTGAAGATGAGATTTGAGGTCAAAGCCAAGACCACCATCGGATGTCCCCCTCGATACCCTACAATTTTTGTCCGAAAAATTTTCTCGTATCTCATTTTATTTTTGCAAAAAACGCCCGCGACACTTTAAATGCCCCACCCTGTATGGGTATATATGTGACTACATATGCAAAGTTATTTTCACTATATATATCGTCACCTCCAATTTGGTATATGGCCCTATCTATGAGTATATAAGACCATACAGGATGTCCCAGGAAACACCTCCCTCAGGAAAATTCACTACTTTCGTACCGGAATGCTCCATTTTGATTGCAACCCTCCGGAGTTGAGGTGAAACGTTTCGGTACAAATGTAGTGAATTTCCCTACGAGCTCCCTCCTCTCACCAGCGCATTCCTACGGGAAAACTGAACAACTTTTTCATTTACCATTCTTCGATCCGGAGCTTAGTTTCAAAGCTGATTTCAACCAATCAGTTGGATGATCCATCAGTATAATCTTCGATCATCCCAGTAGCTGATTTACTCGCTCTCTGAATGGTCGACTTATTTTGTTTATAACCCGAAAACTGAGCTTCGGATCGAAAAATGGTGAATAGAAAAGTTGTCAGGATTTTCCGTAGGAACACGCTGGTGGAAGAAAGGAGGTGTTTTCTGAGATACCCAGTATATGAATGTTGATGAGAGATCAATAAAAGCCGATAATTATATATACGAGGGTGGATTGATAAGTTTCCGGCCTGACCAAGAGATGGCGCCACTAGGCCTACCTTGAGGTGGCGTTCTATAGTACCATCCTTAGATAGCTTGTAGCTATAGTTTCAGTCCGATCGCCATGTTAGTTCAGTTTTGAGAGCACGCTGACCAAGACGCCTCTGTGTTTTTCGTAAAATGTAAAAGCTGGAAAATCGTGCTGTCATCAAATACTTTTATTTGAAGGGGTTCACGCCGAAGGAAATTAGAGAAGAGATGGACTCAACACTGGGGACATCCTCCCCATCATATTCAACCGTTAAGCAGTGGGTTTCCGAGTTTAAAAAGGGTCGTGTGAGCACCTCTGATGAGCCTCGCTCAGGACGCCCCATTGAGGTCACAACTCCAGATATGATCGAAAAAATCCATCAAATAGTACTGAAAGATCGCAGATTAAAAGTTCGTGAGATAGCTGAGACCTGTAAGATGTCATATGAACGTGTACAAAATATTTTGCACCAACATTTGTATATGGAAAAGCTCTGTGCGAGATGGGTGCCGCGTTTGCTAACAGTCGACCAAAAATTGATTCGAAAGAACATTTCTACCGCCAATTTGGCGTTGTATAAGCGTAATCCAAGCGAATTTTTGCGTCGATTCGTAACCGTTGACGAAACTTGGGTCCACCACTACACTCCTGAAACCAAAGAACAGTCTAAACAGTGGATTGGACCAGGGGAACCAACTCCAAAGAAGGCAAATACAATTTTTCGGCGAACAAGGTTATGTCTACTGTTTTTTGGGATGCAAGAGGTATTATATACATTGATTACCTTGAAAAGGGTAAAACTATCACTGGTCAATACTACGCAGACTTATTGCAACGTTTGAGCCACGAAGTGAAAATTAAACGACCTCATCTGGCGAAGAAAAAAATCTTGTTCCATCACGATAACGCACCAGCGCACACGTCAATCGTTCCGATGGCTAAAATCAACGATCTGAAGTTTGAATTAATGCCGCACCCTCCCTACTCTCCAGACCTAGCCCCGAGTGACTATTATCTGTTTCCTAACCTCAAAAAATGGCTTGGCGGTAAGAGATTTGCGGACAATGAAGAAGTAATCGAAGCTGTAAATGGGTATTTTGAGGAGCTTGACGAATCAGTCTATAGAGATGGCATTACTAGACTAGAACACCGCTATGAGAAATGTATCAGCCTTGGAGGAGATTATGTTGAGAAATAAAAAAAAAATTCTTAAAAACGTTGTTTTTCTTGGTCAGGCCGGAAACTTATCAATCCACCCTCGTAGGGCGTATATAATCCTTTTCCACTAGGGTAGGGAGGGTTATGTACGAATTATATTGGGTGTACGAATAAGTTTCAGGACACTCCGATTTTGTAACTGGTTCGGATGAAACGTACGGCCAGCAGAATATCCGCAGTAACTCTCCGACACCCAAAATCGCCGGATTGTTTCTCGAACTCCGTAGCTGTGTATTCATTATTCAACGATCGAATTTTATTTCGAAACCTACTTTCCTTGTCCTTTTTGAGGTCGCTCTTCCGAATCATGTTTAGAAAGATGGAGAAGAAAGCAGTAACACTGAGATTTTGAGACTTTTTCATTGAAAAATGCGATCTTGCTGCGTGGTTTTTTGTTTTGAAGTAATTTTACACTACCAGAACGACAATCTATCAGGATCGAACAATAAAATCTCCGTTTTTTGACGTTGTTTTGCATCACATATATACCAATCAGTGTCCCTACAGATTACCAGTGACCTAATCACCCAAAAGTATCTTCCATGACTGATCATCACTTTTCAGAGAGTAATTCGACATGTAGTTTTCAATATGACAGTAAAACAGTGTCGAAATGTGTGAGAACATTTTGGTCATCCTATATCAGATTCACAACTCAAATTTCAGTTCCAACCAGAATTTTTTCTTGCATTCTAAGAAGACAAATAATCGATACGTATATTTTTTTTTATGTGTTACCTTTCATTTCCGGGATACGTTTCTCAAGCTTTTCGAGTTGAAAGAATCGAACATTTCTCAATCACTGGTATTCGAGAAACTTTTTGATTTGCAAGAAATTTTTGATGACCAAAATTTGTATTTTGTATGATTCAATTGCCTACATATATAAAATCATCCTCATCCCATTCAACCCATGTATTTTGCAGATCTCAGAAACAAATGGAATTTGCAAAGAAAAGACACGCTGAGAATTGATTTTTTAATTATGTCAATTTTCATTACTCCCCATGGATATCTCCTAAAAATTTCATAGGTAGCAGCTGAATAGTTTTTCAGATATGATTCATAACGTGCAACCTTGTCATCCCTGAGCGAGAAGCATCGCATTGTGCACACGGAGCGTGCGGTGCCGAGCGCGATGACCATGTTCATAAGAATTTATCTGCAAATATCCCTAGCATATATGTACTTTGAGGTAAAGACTGTGCCATTGAACTATATAACATACTTGAATGCGCACTCCCTCGATTTCCTATAATATAGACCGGTCAGAAGGAGAGATAAATGTTGGGCGCATGGTATCTGCTTCTAACAAATGCGTTTTAGAGAGAGAGGTAGGAAATATGTTGGGAGAGTCGTACTCCCTCTTACTCATGCAATAAACTATATCACTCTATATCATTCTTTTACGCAGTACATGTGTACATTGTTGGCATCATTGAGTTTGTCAGTTTGGGAATCACTGAATAATTTTTAATGAAACAAAACTTTCGTTGAACTGTTTTTTTTTATCAAGGCGTATAAACATCTTATAATCAGAATTATTTTACCATACCCGTACTTACTAGGGTGGGCTGAAGATGAAAAATTTTTGGAGTTCGGAAACGCGATAGTGAGGAAAAGTTGCGTTTCGCGATGTCAAACAAAACGGGATGGAAAAAATTCCAATCGATCAACGTTTGACCCTTGCACATAACGGTCAAAGTTCCAAAAATTCAAAGAATTTGACGAACTTCTGTGATTTCATGGAAATCTAGTATTCTCATCAATGACTCGTAGAAATGTGGCCATACAGGATGCACTGTGAAAAAAAAACTGGGAATTCACTGTGCACCTGGACTGGAAATTTCCAGTACTGAAATATGGATATTCGAGTACATGTACAGGGATTTTGTTGGTACTGAAAATTTACCAAGCATAATTAAAAATTCAGTCCTTGTACTAGAATTTCCAAGTTTGAGATTGTGTACTGGAATTTTGCCATGATTTCGCAAAAATTTTACTGACTCGTACTACAATTTCACAGTTCTTATGCACCAGAAAAAAATATCCCCTCAATAAGGACTTGGAAAACATTCCGAATTTAGAGAAAAAACCTAATTGTTGATATACTGGAATTATACAGGTTTTGAACTGCAATTCTCAGGTTGTGTGAGAGAATTTTCCAGTTACTATGCAATTGCATTCCACAAGTTTTGAACTGCAATTTTCAGGTTGCGTGGTGGAATTTTCCAGTTATGCTGGAATTTGATCACTGTTGCACTGAAATTTTCCACTTCTATTGGACTTCGTCATTTCTGGCAGGAAAAATTCCAAGTCTTGATATAAAAATTTCCCGATTGAGATTTTGAATCATAATTGTAATTGTAGCAAATGAAATTGATATATGAAGTCTTTCGAAGACTTATTCCTTTGTGTATTCTAAATATGAAGCATATGTAGTAACCCAAGCTGGCTTTCTAGCATGTCGCGCTATAGTTCATCGGTTAGGTCTTTGGTTTCAGTTGGTAAGCAGGTAGAAAAGTGTAGGTCCAAATCCCTTCGGGTAGATATGACTTTCTCTCCATCCATATGAATGATCAAGTTTCTCAAACATCTTGGAACACAAGGACCGTGCAAAATCACTTTGTGTGAGCAATTTGTTTTAAAGGACCCCGCACAAATCATTGGGGAAATGGATCTCGGTCAAAGTGGATGAAACTTCGTGGAATTGTAGTTCTGGACATGCCGAACAAAAATATGACAAAACATCAGACCCTTTCCCGACTCTTTTCCGAACACCGAAACATGGAAGTTGGAAGAAATGGGTCATGCTAATGCCGACGGTGCTCACATGAGGTGGAGAATGAATCATACAAACATCAATTATGGATGGAATGGAATTCCACAAGCCTTATGTGCACGTGTACACACACAAACACACACGCACACCACTATGTATTTATGCCAGACCTATCAGTCAACTTTGGATATCCCTAAAATCGATAATCCCATTTCTTCCAACTTTCATGCTTCGGTGTTCGGAAAAGAATTTTCCGGATGAAAAGGGTCTGATTTTTTGTCATATTTTTGTTTGGCGTGTCCAGAACTACAATTCCACGGAGTTTAATCCACTTTCACCGAGATCCATTTCCCCTATGATTTGTGCGGGGTCCTTTCCATGAATATATTCAGCATTAATTTCCCAATACATGTCCTGGAAAAGTCCGGTTCGTGTACTGAAAAATTCAAGTACTGAGGCTCAAAAAATTGTCAGTTTTGATGCTGAAATTCCATAACATTTGTGCTGAATTTTTGCAGTACAAATGTGCTAAAATTTTCCGGTACATGTACAGGTCAATTGCTTCCAGTACATGTACTGGAATTTCCCGGGGAAATTCTTTTACAGTGTGGTGAGAGCATTATTTAAACGTGATAAGCATTGCAAAAGTACAAATTGGGTAACTCTCGGTTCACTGCAGTGACTCAGAACACCACGGGATGCTGGGTGCATAGGAAGTTTCATCCTTGCCCAACCTCATCGCGTAACCATCCAGAAGTAACAAACCGTGTAAGTTCTCATGATTATTAATTTGTTGTCATGAGAGGAAATTTAGCTGTGTGATCAAATTGCGGTAAAAGTTTTCGGACATTGGCTGTTCAAAGTGATCATACAAAATACTGATTTTGATAGAAAATTGTTTATGATAGCAAAAATAGTTTACTTCACTATACAGCGCCATTTTTCAAAATTGTATTTACCACCTTCAACATACTGGGAATTTACGGAGGAATGTCTCCAAACTAATCTATGTCGTAGTTTGAATGGTGAAAAAGTTATTCTTCAGCTCTGGACTGATAATATGAGAGGGCACTGAAGGTAAACCATGAAGTCCTATGAACACTAGGGTGATTCAAAAAAAACTTTTTTTTGGAATCCAGTCACGCTCATGGAACCGAATGTTCCTTTCGTTAAAAATGGACCTCCTATGTTTCTCAGATTTTCAAAACAATATTTAGAGGTCGCCAAATCACTTTTATGCCATGAATGGTGTTTTTATCAGTTTTTGACGTTTCAAACATAGATATTCCAAGGTTATAAAATTTTAATCTACATAAATTTTTGGTGAATGTACAGGGAAACAAATTCTGTGCATTTGAGATGAAGAAAAAAAAAATTGGCGCCCCTACTGGTTATAAAAGTCGCAATTTAACGAGAACGTCAACACATAATTGCACATTTGTTTCCCTAAAAATTTTTCGTAAGGATTGTTACGTCAAAATCTTCAAGATTTATCTACAACGAGCGGATATTTTAAGGAATTGCCAAATCAGAGTCTGACAACCCCTTTGATAACCCCGCTTTAGGTAGGGATGTGCCTACACAAGGACCAGGGTTAGGATGCTGAAATGAATTGAAGCTAAATTCAATACTTCACAACGGAGTTGCCATTCATCTTCACCCCACCCTCTTACGCAGCTTTCGCAAAAATCGAAGGGGTTCAGATTACAGGCGCAAGCCTTTGTTTGAAGTTCCGACCAAGTATGAGCTTCTCCTACACACGTGGTGTTATTGAATTTAGTATTTAAATGTCCGCGGATGTTGACTCCTACCCACACGAAATCTTTTCCGAAAGTATCTTGGAATCGTGCTTTCTGCTCTTTCTTAGATAGTTTGGGTAGTTGGATGGGAGAATCTTCGTCTTCGCTAATGAAATCTTTGTGATCTATACGATAAGTTCGCATTTTTGCAATTCTGAAGACTTCCATTCGGAAAGTCCATTCTATTGGATCTACACGATTTACACACCAGTCGCAGAAATCGAACATGCATAAATCGTGGTAACCGGCTTTTGCATAAAAATCGT
>JAFFJZ010000158.1:0-61818 GCA_018340375.1 Gonatopus flavifemur
AATCAACATTTTGTGAATTATGATTTTTTTGAAGAAAGCACTGAATGTTGTTTCCTTATCAGAATAGAATTGAATGAAAAGAACAATGAACAATCAACAATTCTCCAATACAGAAAACAGTTCAAATTTATTCACTAGAGGAATACAGATGAACTGTAAGAATTAGATATTCTCGAAATATTCTGGAAAAATTTAAAAAAATCTGACTGATTATTACAATTCATTCATATTCCTTTAGACATCAGCTATTTCCTGTATTGAAAAATTGTTAAATGTTTCCTTCATTCAATTTCATTTTGATAAGAAAAAAAGTCAAAAAATTATATTTATGTATATTATTTCCAATGTGAGATTTCCATAAGAATCAGTTAAAAGTTAGGTGAAAGTAAAAAGAAAACAATGGCAATACCGAATCTCAATTTGAAACTCGACTTCCCACACATTTCCCTGAGTGTCCAATTTTATTTTCGAAATTCCCCGAGATTTCCCTGAGATTTCCAGAATATTAAAAATCCCTGAGATTTCCCTGATTTCCCTGATTTCCTGGTTCTGTCACCACCCTGTATAAACCGCCTATCCCAATTTACTAGTCCGAGGAATGCTTGTAGCTGCTTTACATTGTTTGGTTTTGGAAATCCGATAATATTCCTTTTAGTGTTTTCGTTTATCTTTACATTCCATTGATCAAAAGTGTGTCCTAAGAAAATTATTTCTTTTTTGAAATTTGACTCTTTTCCAAGTTTAATTTTATCCCAGCCTTCTCCAACTCATTGAATACTCGGTCCAGATCTTCAATGTGTTTTTGCTCATTTTCTGATGATATTAGTACGTCATCCAAATATACGTTGACATTTTTATTCATTTCTTCTTCCAATATATTATTCATTATCCTCGTAAATATGGCTCCTGAGATTTCTGAACCGAAAGGCATTCTTTTGAACATGTGAGTCTGGCCATCCAAAATAAAACCATTATATTTCCTACTTTCCGGTTCCAATTCAACTTGCCAGAATGCATGTCTCACATCTAATCAAGAAAAAACACTCTTATTTTTTATTTTAAACAAAATTTCTTCAATCGTCGGTGACTGGGCATAATCATTTCCCATTCGGTTGCTTAATCCTCTTGCATCCAGACAAATTCTGATTTCATTGCGTTCTTCTTCCATTACCACTAGCAATGGATTGATATATTCGGTTTGTCCTTTTAAAATCACGTCCTCTATTAATTCCTGAATTTTTTTTCTTACTTCTTCGAAATACTTTCTTGGTACTGAGTATAATTTCCCTTCATATGGTCGCGTATCCTTCATTGGTATTTGACATTTTTCAGTTAATATTTTCCCTAATTCATTTCCAAACAGTGTTTTGTATTTCTGACTGAAAGTCTTCATTGATTCGTGACTTTCCACTATTGCTTTCATAGTTGATAAAGAATAATCTGTAATACTGTCGTCTTTCAGAAAACTGATCTCAAAACATCCTGAACTCATATCGATTCTTGCCCCATATCGCAACATGAGTTCAATTCCCAAGATTATTGGAAATATAACTCTGTCTACTACGTAACAAAAATCGGTATATTTTGATCCTCCGATCGTTAGTTGTATTTGAACCATCCTTTTAATATTGATATTCTTATCCGAAAACGCACTCACTAGGTTTATGTTTCTAACTGGAATTTCTTCCAGGATTAACCCTCTCTCCATGAGTTCATCCACTAGTTCTTTCGAAATCGCTGATATCTTTGCCCCTGTATCAACCAGGGCCTGTGATAATTTATCGTAAATTTTAACCACGATTATTGAACTGTTTTGTTGTCTTGGTGAATCTTCTTTACTTTTGTCCTCTATATTTTCAATCAACTCTTTCAGTCGGATAACAGATAGATTCGTCTTCAATTCCTTCTTTATTTATAACTGACACCAATTTTCTCTGACTTCTAGTTCTCACCTCATCTTTTTGGGATACTGGTTTTCTATCGTCTTGACTATTCACAATTTCCATTTGTCTGTTTATTTCTTGGTCTTTATCAATAGTTCGGTTCCAATTTCTTTCCTTTTGGTGATTATCATTGGTATTTTGTTTCGAATATCCTTCTCTAGCATTAGTTTGTTTCAAGTTATTTTCGTTCCGAACGTTACTCACTGAGAATTTTTCATCTGTTTGTATTCTTCGTCCGATGATCGGGTTATTCCAGGTCTCAGTTCTCTGGCTACTTCCAACGGAGAATGTCTTGTTAGAGATCTCATTATTTCATGGGTTCCCATGGGCGGATCCAAATTTTGAGCCTCTCGTGCAAGTCGTGAAAAATATTCCGACATTGATTCCTCCTGGTTATTGTCGTACTTTCCTGTCAATAGTTTTTCTCTGAACCGGGCTTGTTCTTCTCCACCCACAAAAATCTTATGAATTCATTCTTGGCTCCCACATCATCTCTGAAATCATGCAACTCGAACCAATTTTTCGCTTGCCCGTTCAAGCATCTTGCCAATAAAAATTTCTTCTCATAATCGGGAATGTTTTCATACATGAATATTTCTTCGAATTTATTCAGAAATCTTATCGGATTAGTATCATCTTTTTTTCCTTCATATATCATATCTTTTAATGAAGTTAGTATTCCGCTATCTTTCAAATTTTTTAATCGACCTGAATTTCGGGATTCTTCCGATCCAGCTCTTATATTATCATAACTCGATCGATTGTTTTGCATAACTTGTCGTCTACCACCATTACTTCTTGGGTTATGTTCGGATACCTCTGGATTCCTTGGCTGTTCTATATCATTTAATCTCTGTTTGATTCTTTGTATATTATGATATACTTCTATTCCTTCTGATATCCAATGGTGCTGCAAACTTTCCAATAAGTTTGCCATCCGGTTTTCAAATTGATGAACATCACGCCGTTTGAACGATTTTCCATCCTATTTGGGTGATTATTTCGAAGGTCTACTTCACGAACTTTGTCGTAGATTCTGACCTTGTGTTAGTTCCTCTTCGATGTGGGCCTCTGAATTTCGTCCGTTATTTCATGATTGACTTTCATTATTTTCATCTATGTTGGATTGTTCATCAATTGCTGTTCACTTCGTCATTGATATTCACGTTGTCTTCTTGCTCGTTATTTTCTTTGTTCGATATTACCTGGCTCGTGAATCGAGTCCTCCTTGTTCTGGTTGGCTCCTCGTCCGCGATTCACGGGACTATGTTGCACCACGAATTGATTCATTTTCAGATTCCACGTTTTATCACCATAAAACTTTCTAAATATCGTGTTCTTTACAACCACTGATACTGTTTAATTGTTAAACTTCTTGTCAATTATTTTCTCGCCGCAATTCGCGACACAGTTCCTCGCGCGACTATTAACGGGGATTTTCACCGAAGATCCGAAGTTGGAGAAACAAACTCATGCCGTCCTGTCACGGTCGCCACTCTGCAACGACACACCAATGATAAAATCGGTTACAATTGATTTTATCGGTATCTGCAAATTCGTAACGCTATGCCTTCTAAACTTCACCTCAAAGATTTGAACAAAGAAAAATATATTGATAAACACGTTATATTCACGGTGTTATTTAATCAACAACGCTTTGATGAGTAATTCACCATTAACTATATATTTCCGTTATTAGTCGCCAGCTTGTTTTGTGGGGAAACAAGGAACCTTTTCAAGTTTTCTCCAACACTTTCTGTCAAACATTTGGAAAGATTCAATCAATCAATGAAATACTGTGATTATGAACCTAACTTTTGAATAAAATGACGAATTCCTTGCCCAGGGGAAATATTTATTCTCAAACACACAATTCAATCATTAAATTATCACACTTTTTTATTTATATGTTATTAAATTTCACCACTGCATACATCAATTTCTGACTTTTTTGTTTCACTGCCGTGGTCGATTTCTGCTTTCTATCACGAGTGAACATTGAGTGTTCATGTGCCCAGACCAATTCTTATATACCCTGTGGATCCGTGTTCGATGGGATATTTATTTCCTATATTAGATTTATGTATAATTCTGCGGATCAATTAGCTCACAACAACATTCTGAGCTACTTGATCACGAAAAATTATTGAATTTCATAATGTGACTAAAAAATAAATTTATATGAAATACGTATATAGCCCAACACGAACCGTACCGAGGTTAATCTCGAACTATTATCATCTATGCATGTCTTCTCTCAATTCAAAGCACGTGTATTATGATTCAGAAATATACTGTATTAGCACTCTGTACCGTTACACAATCACCGCAAATTTCGTGAACAGTTGTCGTACTATGAATGATATAACGGTAGGAGATTGAGATATCCTCCAGTGACATTCCATGATTCCAATGATTGAACTGACAAATATCCCATTTAATGAGAATTCATATGTTTTATACTTTGAATTCCGATCCCAATCTTTCAGCGCAATGTTTGCTGGAAGACAAGAAGAGAGAGGACGCTGAATGAGCTATATTGAGACGTGATTTTCAAAAATGGCGATTAAAAGCAGCTCCTGACCGACGAAAACCGCAGCGGCAGCTACAACAACCATAACAACAGCCACAACAACAGCCACAAAAAAGCAACACCAACGGATACAACAACAGCATCAACGGCAACAGCGTTACGATCCTCATTATCTGGCTGACGCTACGTTCGACGTTGGAGAAGGTATATCCATACCAAGTTACGAATCACGTGGAGCATTTGATGCAATGACCTCATCTAAATTCATGAAAATTATGTCTCATGCTATTTGGGACACGGGGAATTTCTTTCAACGCGTAGTGTACAAACAAAGAAATATGAGGGATGGCAAACAATTATCTCCTGGGAAAAAAAATTATTGGAAACACATTATCGAAAATATTTGTAACAACCAAATTATCCAGCAGAAGTGTTTGATAGGGAAACAAGAGAATTAGTGCTCAATAAGTACTTGGACCAAGCTATTCAGGCAGCAAGAAGGATTGGTGAGGAGAATAAGGATAAAGCGGGAGAGTGATGAACATAATAGATGAACAACAAAGTAGTTATCGTTTTTATTTGAAAGTTGAAAGGAAATTGTATTCCTCCATTTTAGATCTCTTCATACGTAATGACTCGTACGATTTTCCGAAAAATTCTCTTTTCATTCTCTGTATTCCAATCGGAAATGGTGAATAATATTATTTGAATCATGACGAGCGAGAACTATCGAACACATTAGATAAATGTAAGAGTTTTAATAGATTCATTGACAATAGTAAGAGATATCTGCCAAAAAATCATCGCTCATGTGGAAATTATTTGAAAATGGCCAGATTGGTGTGATGAGAAACGTTTGTTCCTTCAATGCACAAGAAACCGAGAAAGGAATATATATCTTTTATCAAGAAGTTGTAAGTGAGGAAATATGCCACATTCGTAAAACATCTATATTCATGGTATTATGATTGTATGATCACCGAAAATTTGCAGGTTTGTGAAACAGAGATGATATTAGAACCGTGTATGATAAGCTCAGTGAAAGAGCAATATGAATTCCATTCCACAAAGGATGTTACGGGGATTGGAAGGAATGGAACGAAAAAATTCATTGTTTCTCAAATATTGAGTAAAATATTTCTACGAAATGCTGTTGTGAATATCATTCAGTTCGATGAGTAATCATTTTTCCTAGAATCCCCAGGTATTGAAAGATAAATAAGTTTGATGAATGCATGCAATTTATACGAGGGAGTGAACAGTTTTCCGCCCTACTCAAGTTATGATCCACTAATATTTTCGTAATTTTTGAGTTCAATCATCACATGACTAATTAGACTAGTCTTCTAATTTTAATTTTTTCATTAAAAGAGTGCTCGTTTCGCTCTTGAAAGTGTACTCACTGGATCCTCTATCAAGAGTTTATTAGATCAGATCTGTCTCATTATTATGGCCATAAATGTGTCAGAATCTCCGAAATCAGCACGAATTAGATTTTTAGATATCCTTAATCAATGGAATATAACCTGGGATGATGGCTTTTTTATGTTAGAGAGATGAGTCTGCCGAATGATTTGGCGATTTGTTCTTTGCGGAAATTATGAATAATCAAAGTTTTAAGGGACGTTTGTAACATAAGCGTTACTAGAGAGGAGAAGGGACCTGGCGGGAGGTGGAAGGGGGTAGCAGCGGCGGCGAGTCGTGATGAGCCAGAGCGGCGAAGACGGTTTCTCTCGTATCTCGATAGACTTTGCCTTAGCCTGGAACATGCGCCCCTACAGGCAATTGCTTATAAAGTTAGTAGTGCCAGTGATTTTCACCGGCCACTAAGAGTCGACTCAGCCATCATCAACCTCCCGGGCCGCTTGATAAGGTCTTCCCTCGACGGCGACTCCTGGGGACGGCCAGAGAAGCTCGACCGGCCAAACGAAGACCGCGACGACACGCACACACTCTACACACCCTCTCCTCTACACCGTCTTTGGTAGTATTTAAGCGCAATTAATTATAATCACCTACCGGACGTTTTCTTGTCTCTTTGTTGCATAATTATCGATATTCAGTACCTTTTTCTTTGCTTTCTCTTACCACCCTCCTCCTCATCCTCACTCCATTATACATTTTTTCGAAAGTGAAAACTTTAGACGATGCAGCCGGTTGGACGCACGAGCGCCAGATTGAAGATGATTGATTAAGACCATGAATTATCTTATGGATCCTGGAAACAATCTTCTGTCATATTTTAGGTAATGTGTTTATAGACAATTGAGTTTCAACAATGTTTCTCCACCTCACAAAAATCTGGAAGAATTGAAATATCATTGCCTGACCAAACATGATTCCCACGTGGAGAAAGGATGGGCGCTTTTGTTCGACTACAGTTTTGATAATGATTCCCAAGTGCGAATACGGCATTGCCCTCAATGCGGGGGCTTGTGAATGTCTATATTATGAATTCTAGTCGATTCAGCGAATAGAAGAATGCGTAGAAATTCTTAAAGAAAGTGTCAGTTTATTCAACAATGATCAACAACATTCCACTACAATTTGAATGAGTATTAATTCCAGAAAATTGCGTGCACATTGCTAACAGTAGATGCAATCTGTCATATCCTACATTTTTATCAATTGATAAAACGCATGATACAATCGAGTTCCTATAATTATACAATAACTACAAACGATACTGCGCAAGCTGTCTCTCGTTCCGCACTCTCCTTCAGAACAAATTCGAGAAATATTTCTCAGATATCCTTGCCTGGATAAAGCATGAGATCTCGTTATTTGATCTCCCATTGGCCGTTGCCCGAACTTAGGCGTGATGCTGACTCTTTTTAACAGTTCCCGCCTACTCCACCGCGAGCACTTTTGCTTTCCTGCTAAGTGGAAAAGTTCCATTCATTGACTCCAAAAATCCAGATTCTTGGAGGACCAAATTTGCAAAAGAAGGTTTGATGTGTTCTTATACTATTACGTATAATCAGAAAAAATATGGCTTTTCGTCTTCCTGCTGAATTTTCTTCGAATGAGTAATCATCTTTGTATTGAATAGATGAACGGCATTTCTTATCGTGTTTATTATATTCCGAAATAATCTATAAACATTCATTCACCGTAAGGCTCCTAGTCCATAGTAAATAACATTGAAAGATACAGGTGCCTGATCGTTCTGACCGAGAAGTGACACGATTACGTTTGCATCCTGAACTTTGAAACTATAATTTATATTGGAATCTAGGCATACATAACTCTTCTCTGTGATTCATATATTTAGGAGAGATACTCACTCTGTGATTTTGCAATGGAATCTGTCTTATATGGAAGGTATTGCTCTCTCAAGATTATTCCAAAATAATTCCATTTTCTTCGATTATTGATCAACAGTTTAGCATCTTAGAAAAGAAAAAATATC
Organism: Gonatopus flavifemur; assembly: GCA_018340375.1. NCBI lineage: Eukaryota > Metazoa > Arthropoda > Insecta > Hymenoptera > Dryinidae > Gonatopus > Gonatopus flavifemur. The sequence goes on from JAFFJZ010000158.1 coordinate 7,889, forward strand.
TTCATTAGGAGAATTTAGAAGTGTGACACAGGATAAAATCTCATGTAATTACCTATCGGTGAGTCCATTGTTCATAACATGAATGAACAAATCTGCTGATAAACTTGGAAACATGTATCCTAACGTCACCTCATTGAATTTAAGGCACAGATCAGTTCTGTAGATGACATGATTCCCTTAGTGCTGAACACATGATTCCTTCAGCTATGTCTGGACTCATCATTGCGAACTGATTCTCGTGGAGAATCATTCAATCCATGGATTTTTAATTCCATGTTTCATACATTATCCATTGTACCCACCCCTTCCTAAATCCTGTCTGATTCCCCTGGTATCATACCTTTTTCTTCCACCTCCTTTTCCAGCTCCTTCGTCAATATCATAGCAGAGATCTCATACATCGCCGTAGTCAAAGCCGCTCCCCTATGGTCCTCCATTTCCTTTCCCCCACCCCTCTTCACTTTCGGAACTATCCAGCTCTCATTCCATTTCTCCGGAACCGTCCCTCCCTCTCAAATTCCTCTCAACATCTCCCATATCGACTTCTGCACCTCATCACCCCCATATATCCATGCTTCACCCGGTATTCCATCTTCCCCCACCGCTTTTCCTGATTCCAGTCTCTCTATCGCTTCGTTCACCTCCCCAACCTCTATCTCCTCTCCATCATCTCCCATTCCCGATCCCTCTGCGTCTCCACTCAGCATCCCCTCTTCCGCCCCTCCTAACGATCTCATGAAGTGCTCTCCCCATAGCTTCAACCCTATGCCTAGCTATACTCCCTTCCTACCTCCTTTCTCCCTTCTAAACATATATCTCACACCTGTGCCTCGTTCCTCACCCTTCCAATCTCTTCGCACATTCTCATCCTCTCCTACTCCTCATTTCTCATACAAGTCTCCTTGTATTCCTCCCTCCTTGCTTTCACCTCCGCCACACAGTAGTTCCAAACGTCGGAAACGTCGTCAAATGTCAAGAGAATTAATTCCCCAATTTGGAATTTTCATGTTTATAGTTATTTACGTTTATCATTGTGAAGTTATAATACGTAAGTATAAAAGACACATTTTTTGTATTCTTCTGTATAACTTAGTTCGAACCTGACTCACATGGCACAGTGTTGTAATCCGGCAGTAAGAGTGCAAAAGACTGCGTTCCTGATATTGTCGTGAAGAGTTGTGTGCATTGTAGATTATAACCATCACAAATGGATTCTTCTCGTGATGGCTTGTATAATCATAGAATACGATAACATATCAGATTTCACAATATCTTATACTGAATATTTGCTCATGAATAAATCAAGGAAATGGAGTGAAAATTGTTTAAAATTCTAGGAAACCATATGTGAAAAATACATAATCCTGCATAATTCTGCGGATAGCTTCCAATAATCGTACAGTATATGTTATCACCTTCCCAAAATCACCTTGAATTGGCTGTATGTAACTTCAACTGCATTGCTGCCACGAGTTTGAATAAATTCTTCGATACAATTTTTTTCTTCGGCTGAGATGAGTCACCCTATAAACACGATTTCAGAAGTGATTATCAGGTTCAAATTCGAATGTATTCGTACTGATGTTTCCTTCCCATATAGCACTCTCACTTCAAAAGAATGGGGAAAGGTTTCTCAAGAGCTCTTGAGAAATCTTTTCGAATGCTTTTGGAGTCCTGGTGTGATCTGGGTTGTTCATGAGACTTTTATACCGACATTCGGTATGAATCTTCGAAACTATATTCAGAGAACTCGACCCACAATAATTGAGAATCGTGACATCAGTATAAGTAGGCACAAGTACGATCTCATTTTCTATTCCGGTGAGAAAAATAAAATGATTTCCAGAAGAGATATTTTTTTATCGGTGGAAAGTCATTCAACTGAGAACGTCAAAGTGACATACAAGAAAATTGAAGGAGTGTTATTCGCAAAAATGGGATATTCTGTAACGATAGCAGATAGTGACAAACAAACGGTTTGTCAACTAATGACCGACATAAGAATCAAATGGCAACACGTTTCTAGAAACGAGTATAAACTTTTGGAAAAAAACAAAAACTGGCTCGATGTTTTCGTTAGTTTTGATATACCTAAGATGCCCAAAATGAATGTTGCAACTAACTAACGGACAGGTAAATGCAATTCAAATGATAATGAATGAAATTGAAATAATTTAAATGATAATTTTTCATCGAAAGTTTCTATTGTGCATTTGCTGGTGTTCAGGTCGACCCAGTGTCGATTCCTCGACTTTAAGTGGGAGATCAAAGCGTTGAAGGACTCAAAAACTTCGTTCAACAACAAGTTTGCAAGAATTATCATATTCTACGTGAGAGATTCTTCGTGCTTCAGGCCAACTTGATGCGCCGAAAGTTGTCCAACACGTCACTTCAGGTGATCCATCAAAAGCACAGGAGTACAGACGATCATTATATTATGATGCTGCTACTACTATTTCCGCTGAAGAAGCCGTATCACTTTGTGTAGAACGAAGATTATCGGTGAATCAGTTGAGGGACTTCGAGCTGCGAGTTTAGTCAAAAATTTTACATTATATCCTCCTCATAAGACAGCGCTCCAAGCCAAACAGCAATGCTATCCTCCAAAAGCTGACATGAATTTCACTGAATCAAGTGGTGAAGTGGAATTGCAATCTTTGTCACATCATACAACTTTTAGAATATTGTTGGCACAAAAACGAGTCCTCAACAGTTTGATTTCTGAGCATATATGTGACCTCACTTCGATGTGTAAATGGGGTTGTGATGGAACTTCCGGTCGAAGTATTTATGAACAGAAGTTTGATCATGACGAAAATGCAAGTAAATCACATTGTAGTATTTTTTCATTTCCCCTAGTGTCACTGCAACTCATATGTGATCATGATCAAACTGTTGTTTGGAAAGACCTGAGACCTTCTACTTCCTCGATCCTGTAGACCTTTGCGTATCCACTTCTTCCAAAAACACGGAACCAGCCAATGAGCAAATTATATCCAAGAACAAGAGGAGCAACTTGAACCTTTTCTATATAAATGTGGATGGAAACAGATAACGTTTTTTTTGAATGCTGTTTACATATATCATAAGGTTAGTATGGTGCAGTGGCAAGCGCGTTCTGCCGAAAAGAAGAACGAAGTTGCAAACTCGAAAGAAGAATATTCAATTGGGATTCCGTCAAATAACTGGGACTCATTGTGATCAACCGAAGCTTAGTTCTGTAAGCACGAACGACGGAATCACTGCTCGACGATTATTCGAAAACTCCTCCATTTCTTCCTCTTGATAATGGGAGCAGATCAGGAATTTATTGACAGATTCACACTCTGTTGTAATTTCAAGCGATTGCGAAATTGACGTTGTCAATCCAGAGCACACGCCTAGAAACTATGAAGAAATTTGTTCGATTATATCCTTGGTTCTACATGCCAACCTCCTGTACACAAAATCCTGATTCACGGTGGACAAATTATAGCATCTGGCAAGCAGCGCTTCAATTGACGTCTGAAGAGGCACAAGAATCGTATAATAAATATATTCGCAAGTTCAGAGCTGAGTTCGCACGTGTGGGAATGCAGTCGAGTCAAAACGATGCAAGATACATTCCTCCGCCTCAACCTTCCGGTATGTGCAGTACAAAGTACACAGAAATCACTTTCTTACTGGAAATTCATCTGAACGAAATACAGCCGGCCTGAGAGTCAGATGTGTTCTCCGGTGTTGATCATTTCTTCGTCCAATGACAATTAAATATTCCTGAGAAAGCATATATTCTAGTCAAAATGGAAAAGTCGATGAGAATCGGAAGCACGGCAGATGCAAGCTTTATGACAACATAAGCGACTACACAAAATCTATCCAGTGCCATAGATTCATGTGTGAGAAACATTCTTTGAAGTCCGTAATTTGTCAGAAATGTTTGATTGAAACATCAGGTAATGATGTATTGAGGGTGGGATTGATAAGTTTCCGGCCTGACCAAGAAAAACAATGTTTTTAAGAATTTTTTTTTTTATTTCAACATAACGAATCCTCCAAGGCCGATACATTTCTCATAGCGGTGTTCTAGTCTAGTAATGCCATCTCTATAGACTGATTCGTCAAGCTCCTCAAAATACCCATTTACAGCTTCGATTACTTCTTCATTGTCCGCAAATCTCTTACCGCCAAGCCATTTTTTGAGGTGAGGAAACAGATAATAGTCACTCGGGGCTAGGTCTGGAGAGTAGGGAGGGTGCGGCATTAATTCAAACTTCAGATCGTTGATTTCAGCCATCGCAACGATTGACGTGTGCGCTGGTGCGTTATCGTGATGAAACAAGATTTTTTTCTTCGCCAGATGAGGTCGTTTAATTTTCACTTCGTGGCTCAAACGTTGCAATAAGTCTGCGTAGTATTGACCAGTGATAGTTTTACCCTTTTCAAGGTAATCAATGTATATAATACCTCTTGCATCCCAAAAAACAGTAGCCATAACCTTGTTCGCCGAAAAAATTGTTTTTGCCTTCTTTGGAGTTGGTTCCCCTGGTCCAATCCACTGTTTAGACTGTTCTTTGGTTTCAGGAGTGTAGTGGTGGACCCAAGTTTCGTCAACGGTTACGAATCGACGCAAAAATTCGCTTGGATTACGCTTATACAACGCCAAATTGGCGGTAGAAATGTTCTTTTGAATCAATTTTTGGTCGACTGTTAGCAAACGCGGCACCCATCTTGTACAGAGCTTTTCCATATACAAATGTTGGTACAGAATATTTTGTACACGTTCATATGACATCTTACAGGTCTCAGCTATCTCACGAACTTTTAATCTGCGATCTTTCAGCACTATTTGATGGTTTTTTTCGATCATATCTGGAGTTGTGACCTCAATGGGGCGTCCTGAGCGAGGCTCATCAGAGGTGCTCCCCGACCCTTTTAAACTCGGAAACCCACTGCTTAACGGTTGAATATGATGGGGAGGATGTCCCCAGTGTTGAGTCCATCTCTTCTTTAATTTCCTTCGGCGTTAACCCCTTCAAATAAAAGTATTTGATGACAGCACGATTTTCCAGCTTTTCCATTTTTACGAAAAACACAGAGGCGTCTTGGTCAGCGTGCTCTCAAAACTAAACTAACATGGCGATCGGACTGAAACTATAGCTACAAGCTATCTAAGGATGGTACTATAGAACGCCACCTCAAGGTAGGCCTAGTGGCGCCATCTCTTGGTCAGGCCGGAAACTTATCAATCCACCCTCGTATGATATCACATATCCGATGTTCCCTGATTGATAACATTTCATTTTCACATTCTTTTATCCCCCATGATGTATGTTATTTCACAATGTTTATACTCTGTTTTTTTGATGACTGCAAATTTAATATTGTTAGTGAAGTTTTATATGTACCCAGACATCCTCTGTGTATCAGTATTCTACCATGAATGTTCTATTCGTGCCATATTTGTATCAATATCACCTGATGTACTTTGTACACCAGCGCACCCGCTCGCGTAAAAAAAAATCGCGTGCCCGCCAGAAAGTTATGATGACACCTGGCCCATATATATCCAGTCTTAAGAAGCTACCAACAAAAAAAATTAAGGCGTTACCATCGGAAGCAGTACAACTTGTGGTTCAGACATCTGATGTTCAATTAGAAAATGATAAAAATGACATTTCGTTTAACACTGATTCGTCATCTAATTATGATTCCGATGATTCGAAGGAGAACGATTCTCCTTAATATCATACGCAAATTTTAAATTTATAAAGAAAAAATATTTTCTTCGAACGTTTACTGTTGTTTCATGATTAAGTATTGAGAAAACCTCCTTGGATTGCCGAATTTGTGAAGAAATATGCATTTTATTTAATATTTCGAATTGTTCGCCACCATTCTTTATCCGTCATTTCGATTTTGAAAAGAAATAGTGTCATATTCGAATTCAGCGACCTCAAAAACCCTCATACTCAAATTTTCGAAGAGAACGAATCATGTTTTGCAGATTTGACTACGTTTCCGGCATTCGGAACCACTGTGCGCCCCCTCTAGTGTCCCTCTCCTCCGACTTTTTATTCCTCTCGCCACCCCCCTCCATTCCCCCCCCCACCATCTATCCCTCCTTTTATGGCCCCTAATCCTCACCTCATCCTCCCTCATCGTGACCCTCATCTTCTCCTCCGATTTCCTTCTCATCTCATCCCTCTCCAATCCTACGCCTCCCCATATCTCCATATCCATCTTGTACTCTCTGCCCCCCTCCTTTGACCACTCTATAAGTTCTCTTCGTTTCTGATCCCCTTCCTGTTCCCTCCTCCACTCTTGCACTCCCCCTTCATTCCCACGATTGGTGGTGAGGCGTCAGAATCTCCATTCCATCCTACCTTCATTCTCTCTCCTTCCTCCGATCACCTCAAATCCCCTATTACGTAATCAATCACCGACTGCCCCTCACTCACAAAGTATGTGAATCCCCCCTTCTCATCCCCTTCCACCGCTTCATTGTTGAACCCCATCCCTCTCCCCCCTATATTCCTCCATATCCTGCCCAAACTCTTCCCCCTCCTGCAGCTCAAACCCTATCTCCCTCACTCTTTTATCATCTTCCTCACCTCCCATGTATAGTCCTCCTCTATTCTCCCTCCCTATCCTTTTGCACCCTCTCCCTCCCCATCGCGTTTTTTTTTTCCTCTATCGTCTCCAACCGTATGACTACCATTCTGCTATTGTTCCTTCCTTCTAACCCAAAAATCTTGAATGCCTTCTTTTCCCCAAAACTCAACTTTTCCATCATCTCCCTCACCTCATTTTTCACTTCTTTTTCGTTCCATTCCCTCCACCATCACATTCTGCCTCCTTTTTCCCTTTACTCATATTTCATCCCCTTTCCATATCCCTTACTCTCCTATCTACTCCCCCCCGACTCCTGAGTAACCGTGCACCCTCTATCTTTCCCTGTCGTCCACTTCTTCACCTCCCTTCTCTAATTTCCCTGACCGATCCCCTATCTTCCCCACCCGCGCCTCTTCCCCCTCACTCTCTCTGGCCTGAACCTCCCCCCTCCCCACTATCCCTTCCTTCTTCTCCCCCTCCTCTCTCCCCTTCCCATCTTTTGTTCCAACCCCTCTCCCTCGTTCTTCAACCCTTCAAACTTCTTTCCCCCCCTTCACATTTTCGGCTTCGCTCCTCACTTCGTTCTTCCTGTTCTCAATTTCCTCTCTTCCCAATCCCCATAATTCCTCCACCCTATTCTGTCTCTCATCCATTCCCTCCAGCTCCTTTCTCACCCCCTCCATAACCCTTATTCATCCCCTCATCTATTTTCTCAATACTCCTCTCCAGTTCCTCCATCATCTCCTCTTTCCCCTGCCTCTCTCATCCTCTTCTCCTCCGGATACCTCTCTATCTTATCTTCCCCCCCAGATACTCCTACCCTCTCGCATTCCACGACCCTCACTCCCCCCCTCACTCCCCAATCTCTGCCACACTTCCCAGACCCCCACTCCTTCTTCTCCTCAATCTCACCGCATTGCTGGGTCTCCCCCCCACCCCCTCAGGCTCCCTGGTTCCCTCCTCCCGTTGACTTAGACCCCTTCTTCCTCTTCCTTCTCTCTCATCCCCTCTCCTCCTCCTTCAATCCCTGTCCCTTTGTTCTTACCCTTCTTCTCATTCAAGCCCTCTAATTCCCTCTTCTGCCCTGATTCCGGCTCAATCTTTCCCGGCTCCTTGGCTGACCCAAAATCTACCCCAACCCAATCCTCTCCTCCTTCGCCTCTACTCCTCCGCTCAAGCTGCCACTATCCACTTCACTACTTTTTACCGCCTCATCTTCGACCCTACCCTCTTTCTCCACTACCTGCTCCACCCCCTAAAACCTTGGCGTCCCCCACTTCCTTCTCCTCTTCTCTCCCCTTTTTCCCCCCCTCCTTCTCCTCCATTCCACGTGTTCACCCACTACACTTCCCTTGTTCTTCTCCTCCTACATACCTCACCACCACAAAACTCCACCAGAATCACCTACGCTCTCCGCACTGCTTTCACCTTAACTCCACTCAAAATTTTTCCTGCCCCACTTTCCTTCTCAAACCATTTGAGACGTATACCTCCCACTGACTAACCCTTCAACCACACCTGTCACCCGGAAGTCCCAATATGAATGTATAAATGTACGATGTGAAAATTTATAATTATACTATGAAATTTTGTCGTTTGCCTCATTGAATTGGTATATTGATATAATGAATACCTCTGAAGGGAAGGGAATGGAGTGAGGGGGGAAAATTTGAAACTCGTCTCCTCTTCTTCTCGCGATTCTACCAGCGATGGCTGGTCAGCGTTATTTCGATAATCACTCCGATATCGATTATGATTGAGTGTCCCATGGGCACTAATCAGGAATGGGGAATCAGGTTCACCAAATCAAGCATCATTGTTCCTCCCCACATGAGGGGTTCAATAGAAATAGTCATAATTACCGAATGGAATCTCCATAGAACTGAAGTGGAATTCTCTATACACGCACCACGCGTATCGCTGTCGATTGAGGAGGAATTATAACGTAAAGCGGTGGAGAGGAAGAGAAACGCTGTGTCTTTCTTTCCATTGAATGAAAACGTACCGCACTATCGAGAGCTTCTCGCGTAACTGACTCATCGCACGGTAGTAAGCCTTCACACATACCTATAAGGGCTTATCCGCGTGATAGATGGCGTCATTATGGAGAGATGACCGATCCCAAGATTCAAGGGTACGGATGATCAGTAGCGTTCTGTTCTCAACACGATCGCAAAACCCCAGGAGAATGAATATTCTTGACACAAACCCTTTACATCTGCATTATCTTCACTCGCATGCATGAAATCTGATGGTATATCAAAATAATTCCGATGTTCGGTTCGAACTTCAATTCATTCGGGAGTTCCAGAAAACTCTCCGATCTCTGACTTTGTTCCAGAAGCATATTCTATAGGAAATATTCCGCTTTATAATAATAACACAGCCACACACAAAAAGTTCCTGACCTGAGGGTCTCACTATGTTCACTATACGTGTTTGGGGTCGCTGAATCCGAATCCGGGGTCAGTTTCATCCCAGCACGTCTGAGTTCGGCCGTAACCTCGAAAAACACCCTCAAATCTGCTATGTCGGTTGAAACCACCAGGCCTATGGCTCCGGAACCTCATTATCCTATAACGTAATAGTTCAATGAGCCCTCAACCTGATCACTTCATAACCCCATAGCCACATGACCCCATAACCTCACAACCAGGGAACCCCATAACCCTAAGGCCCGGTGAAGGAATAGTCCCTGATGTGGGGATCTGACTTTGGGTACTATATGTTTTCGGGGTCGCTGGATCCAAATCTGGAGTCAGTCTCATCTCAACCCGTTGGAGTTCAGCCATGACCCCGAAAGACACCCTCAAATTCACCCGATCCGTTAAATCACAAACCCTATCTCTGAATCCTCATGATAGTATAATAGATAACCCAATAACCATCTAACAATGGATGAAATATCAGTCATTTCAATCACCCTCCTTTTTTTAACTGTATCGTGTCCTCTTGTGTTCAAAAGATCTGTGCAATGGAGTGCGCTTCCGTTTCAAGCTTTCATTCGATTCTCGCGGATGGCGGCCAAATCAATGAGAAGACAAATCAACGAAATCAGTGTTTGAAAAGAGAGAGTGTGACGTATCTCTCTTTCCAACCAACTTTTCGTTGATTTGGTTTTTCGTTGATCTGGCCCCCATCCATTCTTTATGCAGAGTCCAACAAAAATCAGCCATCATGTTCATGTCCCATCGACCCTGATATGCGCGTTCCCATGACCTTGAGATCTTGGTGGAATCACTTTTCCTGTTCTTCACTGAAATCCCCGAGGTTCCCTGGGAATTCGCCGAGATGAGAATCAAAGGAATGAATTTCAATATTCATGTTGCATCCAAGCTGTTCAATGTTTGGGATCATTTGTGCAACCAATTTTTTATAATGAAGGCTCTTTTTGTCACCAGAAAAATTTTTAGGAACTGCTTCGGAACTCAGCCAAGCGTTTTCTTCTTCCACATTAATCGTGCCAGTGAGAGCAATATCTCGAAACATCGTTCTGATCTGAGGAACATCAAAGACACCTTGTTCCAACTCTGCATCAGACAGTTTCGGAAATTCTCTTGCGAGATAAGCGAAGCAGGATCCAGATTTGTCGAGAGCTTCGACAAATTGCTCCATCAGACCAAGATTGATATAAAGAGGTGGTAGTGAGATTTCTCTTGTATCAACTAACGACTTGTGAATAACATTCCGAGAACCAGGGGTAAAGGATTTTTAGGAGGGCCAATTTTTCTTCACGTAATGATTCCAACGATCGCGACTATACCACAGGCATAGACAACATGGGAATCGGGTGAATCCTGACTGTTGTCTGAGTAGAATTGTTGAAATCTTGAAATCCCCGTGAATTCACCATTTATGCGTTTCGTAATCAATTTGATCCAGTAGACTTCTCATGTTTCCAAATTCTCCTTGTATAACGGTAGAATGGGCTACGAAAATCGGAGCAGAAACGTTCGTGTTGTGGAGTGAGACTGCTTTCATACTCCGCATAGATGAATCATTGCGATCCGTCTTCGGTTTTCCTGTAACATTGGTCCTCTACAGCGGCCAAGTCACCAACCAATGTAGAGCTGCGGTCGCATGATGACGACACCTGCAGGCCAGGGGTGCAAAAAACCTAGGGTTCTCCAAAAGAACCCGACCCACCTGGGTTTTTTTGGATTTTGATGGATTTTTTGACTTTCATGGAATCTATTCAAATTGGTCGCCTCACAATGATGATACCTGATTCAAGTTCATAATTGGGCCCCATGAGTGTGAAAGAAATTGCTGGGACTCAAGAAGGTCAACAAACTTAGAAAAATATTGTTGCATCAGAGTTCTCGAGTTTTTTCATCGGTCGAATTGATTTGAATTATTTCTAAATCTCTTAATTTTTAGGCTATTGGAGAATCATGAAATAGAGGAATATTTCGATTATTGCCAATTCCAATTTTCATTTCGAGTAATTAGAAAATTCAGCCAAGGCGAATAGAATGTACTTGGTGTAGCTGAAATCCCATCTCAGCTAACTGAATGTTTTGTCTGCTGAATATTTATCACAAGTTAGGTAGCACTGAGCGCTGAGACGAGTGATTGAAGGTGAATATAGGAAATCTTCATCCCAAACAGTGCACAGAGTCATCAGAATCGTATTGAGCCCCTTCGATGGTTCGATTAGATACGAGTCGTTGAGAGAATGTGGGAGAGTGGAAAAGTTGTTGTGTAATATTCACCAAGATCATCCTTCCCAGTATGAGCTCTGTGCTGCTAGTTCCATATCATGTATGAGATTCAAACAACCATCGAAAGCGAATTGAATTTATCAGGACCAAAATTATATATAAATGACATAAACATTGAAAACAAAACAATGTGATATCTGTTTCATACACTTGGTTATCAATTTTTCATTAGTTCAATCGACCGGTGAATTCGCACGTTGGAGTCGGTGTATTTTCACTAGTTTCATCGCTCTTTCAGCACCAAGCTTATCACGTATTGGGTTGGTGAATATGACTCCGCCCTTTTTTTCTCAAATGAAACACATTTGCTTGTTTAGGAAATTGAAGAAAACTTTATCCAAAGTATGCTCCATCTGCAGCTACAACCTTTACCCATATTTCAGGTCATTCACGTGTTCCTTGCTTGAAGAAATCCTGATCTTTTGAACTGATCCAATTGTCAAGCCAAATTTTGATACTTCCGTATGAAGTGAACCGTTCTCCTGTAAAATCTGACTGCATTGTCCGAAATAAGTGGTAATCCGACGGGGCTGTGTCTAGCGAATTTGGCGGGTGAAATAGTGCTTTCCAGTTCTGTTCATCTAAATATCTTTCACGACTCGTGCGGTGTGCGGTTTGGCATTGTCATGTTGCAGAATTGATTCACTGTGTCTGTTCACCCATTCTGGTCGTTTGTTCTCCTATGGCTCACTTCAAATGCATTATTTGTCGTCGGTGGAGTTCTCCATCAATAGTTTGAGAGGGTTCGAGCAACTCATAATATGTAACACCTCTCTGATCCCACCAAATGCAGAACGTAACCTTGGCACAGTGAATATTTCTCTTTGGCTGTGATGGGCCCGGTTCACCTGGTTTCACCCAAGATTTTTGGCGTTTCAGATTCTCATAGTATATCCATTTCCCATCTCCTGTGACTATTCGATGCAAAGATCCTTTTCATTGCTGTCTTTGAAATAGCATTTCACAAGTTGTTTTTCGACGTTCCATGTCTCTTTCTTTGAATTCACGTGGAACCCGGTTATTGAGTTTTTGAACCATCCCCATTGCTTCCAAACGCTCCACAACAGTTGATCGTTCAACATTGAATTCTGCAGCCAGTTCTGCTTGAGTTTGGGAAGAATCCTTTGTCAATAATGTTCCCAAATCAGCACCATGTTCTTCGTCCTCAGAGCCAAAATCATTATTTCGAAATCGTCGAAACCATTCTTCGCAAGTTTTATTAGATGGAGCATGCTCACCGTAAATCCCCCCAAGCAAACGATACGTTTCCGCTGCACTTTTCCTGCAATCAAATAGTCTAACAGCACTTCCCGCAAATGATGTTGACTTGGAAGGGAAACCGACATGTCCAAGGAGGTAAAACTTGTTGCTCACAACCCAAACCGAATGTGGCGTAGTGCGTTTGACAGCTGACAAAAGTACTATCGAATACAAATGTCGCCATCTATTAGTACACGTAAGCAATATTAACAACGACGTGTGTTATGAGAGGGCGGAGTCATATTCACACACCCAATAATTTGGACCATACTAAGTCTAATGTAGGAAAGAACTCCTCTATGGCAGCTGAACCAGCAGGGCAAGGAAGAAGATTCCAGGAATACTGACAAAATTCTTCAGGCAGTTCATTGTTCTTCTAAGTTTTCACTTCCATCACGTACCACCATTTAGCGCTTGTGAATTCTTGAACTGTACCTTCGTTGAACATCGTTTCAAGGTAATATTTTGGGTCCTGAATACTAAACGCCAAAATAAAAGGGAGGTAATCTGGACACCTATCGAGTATCAAAGTTTCAGTCTCATTTTCTTGAGTACTCATCCGTCTAGCTTCTTTATATTCTGGATCCTGGATTACTTTATATTCTGGATCCTGGATTACTTTGATAAGTAATGGGAAGGTTGTATTGCTTGTTGCATTCTTTTCTTCATTATATCTTTGTGAGGCTCAAGTTCTGTACTTTCTATCAACTCCAACCACAGTTCTACAGCATATGATAAATTCGGACTATCAACCTGGAGGAGATCTAAAACTCTACTGACTGCTTCAAATTGTTCCGAAAAATTAAGAGATTCTCTATCTCTAAAACATCATCCAGAATGGTAATAATATTGTGAGGGATATGATCTTTGATATTTTCTCCAGATCGTATTTGCACGTGAATGTGGTAATCCTTATCCTTCCGACAGGCGCACGGTTTTTTTACACGAGTGGGCGCGCCGGTGTACAAAGTACACAATACGATATTGATGCGAATATTGGGAAAATAGACGATTGATGGTAAAATATTGACACACAGAGGATGTTTGGTGGATATAAAACTTTAATAACAATATTAAATACCCAGTAATGAGAGAAACAGAATGTGAAAATTATGAAATCAAATACATCATGAGAAACCAGGGGGGTGCAACTCGATGAAAACTATCCGTAACGTTTTGTCACCATTTGATATTTCCCAAACTGTCCGCAAGAGACGCTGATTGTACTATCAGAAAAAGTCACGTGATACGATAATTTTTCGGCGCCTAATTTTGCATTTGAAATCGCTTGACAAATCACATCAATAATGGTGTTGATATATACATACAATTCTTGAATATGTCACATAACCAAATATGATAATGACGATACTGACACTCGTATCACGTACGTAGTGTACAAAAAAAACATCACGTGATTTTGACTTAGCTACAGACAGCGCCGTTCACGGACTTCAAGTGAAGTTTACTGTGGTGACAAAACGTTTCGCGAAACATTCGAAGGTGATTAGGTGAGTTGCACCCCCCTGTGAGAAACATAAAAGAATGTAAAAATGAAACGTTATCAATCAGGTGAAATCAGATGTTTCTTATCAGATGTGCTTCATACATCACTATCTGATGTTTCAACTAAACATTCCTCACAAGTTACGCATTTGAAGAATGTTTCTTGCATATAAATCTATGACACTGAATACATTTTTGTGTGGTGCTTGTGTTATCACAAAACTTGCATCTGCCACGCTTTCGATTCTCTTGGGATTCTCCTTCTTCTCTGACAGGAACATACTTTTTGAGGAAAATTTGAATGTCTTTAGGTGAAGAAATGATCTTAGATCGTAGGATAAGTTGACCTTTCATCAAACTGAGAGCCAAATTCTTCAGAAAAATTCGTCGTCTTTATTGCTGTTCTTCTGAATGTTCAGCAAAATATACAGGGCGTCCCATTTGAAACAGGACAGCTGAATAACTCTTCAGGGAATGAAGGGAGAAAAAAATTGTTCCGATAAAAGTTGTAGGGTTCGAAGGGGGCTATAAGATGATGACCTTGAATTTGACCTTGAGGTCAATGTGGGGGCATAATTGATGGTCAAAGTATGTTTTTTCAAATGGAAAACCCTACGTTCGACCTCAGAAATGGAAAGAGCGGAAAATTTTACGTCCGAATATGTTAACATATCAGGTCATTTGGAGGTCATTTGAAGGTCAAAAAACCATTTTCTATGGATTTTCACGGAAAAGCCTCAAACGAGTTGTTTCTCTGACCAGAGTTATCAAAGTTAAAGTGAAACCCCACGTTTCGACCTTGAATTCGACCTTGAGAACGATAATGAATGCCAAATTTGAAACAATAATTAAAAAATTATTTATTTTTCCAGTTCGTCGTTTTATAATTACAGATGGCACAAATCCGTTGACGGGTAAGACACACTTATTGCAGGAGATGTTCGAATTGACCGCCATTCACTTCAATACATAACTCCAGCCGGCGTCGAAAGCTTCCAAGAACAGACTGAAAAACTTCTGCACGAATATCCGCAATTGCGTATCTGATGCGTTGTTGTAGATCCACAGGTGTTGTTGGTCGGTTGGTATAAACGATATTTTTCACGTGACCCCACAAATGAATATCTAGAGGGGTGAGATCAGGAGATCTTGCCGGCCACAGTACAAATCCACCTCGATCAATCCAACGATTGGGGAAAAGGATATTTAGATAATCCCTCACACATCGAGCAAAGTGTGGTGGTGCACCGTCTTGCTGATACCACATCCTCTGCCTAAGTTGCTAATGTCACATCTTCCATGAGAACTGGTAATTCATTCTGTAAAAACTGTAGATAATTGGGACCGTTGACAGTTCCATCAAAAAAATACGGCTCAATAACTTGATTGTCTAGAATTCCACACCGAACATTTATACTCCACCGATGCTGATGATCAACTTGTTGAGTTCAGTGCGGGTTTTGCGCTGACCAATAGTGGCTATTGTGACGATTCAACAAGCCAGTACTTTGAAACGTCGATTCATCACTGAAAGAACATATCGAAAGAAATCGGGCGCTTCGTTCAACCTCTGTAAAGCCCTATGGCAAAAGTTAACCCGATTCTGCATATCTTGTTAAGATAATTCTTGGGTCAGTGTGATGTGGTACGGATGATATTGAGCAGCTTGTAGAATTCTGTGTGCCGTACTGCGTGGAATACCCAAATCGCTTTCAATATCACGTAAACTAATATGAGGATTCATGTGTATTATTGCTAAAACAGCAACGCATCGAGGGTCGTTAAAGTTGAAACCTTGATTGTTTCGGCGTTCACCAATCCTCCCTTGTCGACAATTTCTTTCAACTTGGCGAATGACTTCTGGAGAAGGATGATGCTGCCGATTTCCAAACCGCTCTCTGTACAATCGTGACGCCCTTTGATACACTCCGCGACACTCACCCAAGATCATCAAAATATCAACACATTCGTTAGGTGAATAAACCATTTTGAACCCGCACTTACACCGTAAACGATGAAAACTTCTTAATGATCATTTTCGTACTGATATGAAGAATAAACTCTGAAGGTTAGTTCTGTTTACTTTCAATTCAAGGTCGAAACGTGGGGTTTCACTTTAACTTTGATAACTCTGGTCAGAGAAACAACTCGTTTGAGGCCTTCCCGTGAAAATCCATAGAAAATGGTTTTTTGACCTTCAAATGACCCCTAAATGACCTGATATGTTAACATATTCGGACGTAAAGTTTTCCGCTCTTTCCATTTCTGAGGTCGAACGTAGGGTTTTCCATTTGAAAGAACATACTTTGACCATCAATTATGCTCGAAATTGACCTCAAGGTCAAATTCAAGGTCACCATCTTATGGCCCCCTTCGAACCCTACAACTGATCTGAACAATTTTTCTCCCCCTCCATTCCCTGGAGAGTTATTCAGTTGTCCTGTTTCAAATGGGACGCCCTGTAGAATTTGTGCGTTAATACCTGCTATATTCAAAAGCATGAAAAATAAAGCTAAGGGCTATCGTTCTGTAATTCTAGACACAGAATATGCAGCGCACATTTTATCCACGGTATCAACGGCTCCTTCTGTTGCATTGTGATCCAGAATTATTTCTGGCTTCCCTGTTGTTCCATCAATAACACAGGCCTGCGAAATTTGACTTTTTTTTTCCCCCTCAAACAATAATATCTTTTTCCGAAGCATTTTGATCCGCTGAATCCGAATCTGGCTGCAGAATTGCTCTATCACGTCAGGTTTTTGAGATATTTCGACCTAAAAATGTGAAAAACACTGTTTTTCGACATATTTGGGGTTACGTAAAGTCGAAGGGTAATTTTGTTTCTCAAAACCAATACATGCACCTCAAAGTATAAGTCCTCCTCTTCCAAATGCCGTTGAGTTTGCTCAGATACCTTTTTTTTTCATTGAGATACGACAGTTTGAAAATTGTGTCTCCACCTATTTATTGAGTACATGAGCGCACAAATTTAAAATTGTCGTATCTCAATGAAAAAAAAAGATATTTCAGCAAACTCAAAGGCATTTGGAAGAGGATGACTGATACTTTGAGGTGCATCTATTGGTTTTGTGAAAAAAATTACCTTTCGACTTTACGGAACCTCAAATATGCCAAAAAACAGTGTTTTCCACATTTTTAGGTCGGAATATCCCAAATACCTGACGTGATATAGCAATTCTGGAGCCATATGCGGATTCAGCGCACCAAAATGCTTCAGAAAATGTTGAATGAATGAAGGGATTGACTTTGGATTGTATTCTACATGAAACACCTTGAGTAGGCCAGGCGCATCACAACGATACGCTAAATTTTTTTCTTGAGCGAAATACGGTAGAAAATGCTTATAGCATATCACATAAATATATATTTATGCAATATGCTACACTATTATAATCGGAGGCCTACAAAATTCTCGCGCCGGGCGGTAATATCCTTCGAGCCAGCACTGCTGAGATCGTAGATTGTTTGTTGCTATGTTCAGACATTATTCCACTAATTCACTCGGAATGTACTGATTGTTGTTCTAATTTTTTCCTCCGTGTACAAGTATCGAGTGTCCAGTAATTGTTGTGAATTTCGTGTGTTTAAAAAAAAGTTTCACAAATGGCTTCTCGAAAATGTATCAATGCTCCAGATAACTTCTGCTACATATGTGGAAATTATGTAATAAAGAGACAGCAACAAATAATTTCTAAATGTATTGAAGAACTATACGATTGCTATTTCAAAATCAACATAAAAAACCAAGACAAACAATGGGCGCCTCATAAAGTGTGTTCGACATGTGTACGTGAACTTCGGAAATGGTCAAGAGGAGAAAAACATTGTTTTAGTTTACAGACTCCAATGATTTGGATGGAACCGCAAAATCATATCAACGATTGTTACTTCTGCTGTTCAAACATAAAAGGATTTAATTCTAAAAATAAAGCAGCGATAAGTTATCCTGATATTCGTTCTGTGATTTTACCTACGTATAAAGATCCTGATAGCAAAGAGTTATGCCATCCTGCCCAACCATTTTCATCTGATCCTAGTTTATTTCAAGAGGCTATAATGAATACTTCAGATCCTGACGATGAATATTACGAGTGCAACGAAACACCACCACTGTTTTCTCAAAGTGAATTGAATGATTTGACAAGAGATCTTGATCTTCCGAAAGATGCTGCGGAATTACTCGGTTCCAGATTGAAAGAAAAAAACATGCTGGATCGTACAACGAACTTTTATTGGTATAGAAATAGAGAGAAGGATTTTCTACCGTATTTTGCTCAAGAAAAGAATTTAGTGTATTGTTGTGATGTGCCTGGCCTACTCAAAATGTTTGATGTAGAATACAATCCAAATGATTGGAGACTTTTTATAGATTCTTCGAAACGGAGCCTCAAAGTAGTATTGTTACATAATGGTAATAAATTTGCTTCTTTGCCTATTGGACATTCTACTCATTTGAAAGAATGTTATGAAAATTTGGATTTCGTCCTCAAAAAAATAAATTACTCCAATCATAACTGGACTATATGTGGTGATCTCAAAATATTAACTATGTTGCTTGGTCAACAAGGAGGGTATACAAAATACCCTGTTTTCTATGTGAATGGGATAGTAGGAATAGAGCACGACATTGGATCCAGAAAGATTGGCCACAGAGAGCATCATTGAACCCTGGAAGTAAAAATGTTGTACACGAAACACTAGTTGACCGCTCCAAAATTCTGCTACCTCCGCTTCATATCAAATTAGGCATTATGAAGCAATTCGTAAAGGCATTGCCTAAAGATGGTCTTTGTTTCAAATATTTATGTGATAAATTCAAGCATTTATCGGATGCGAAGATAAAAGAAGGCGTTTTTGTTGGTCCAGACATAAGGAAATTGATGCAAGATCCTGACTTTGAAAAACTATGAATAAAACCGAGAAGCTCGCTTGGAAGTCATTTAAGGAAGTCGTACAACATTTTTAGGGAACAGAAAAAGCCCTGATTATGAAAATATAGTCAACAGCATGCTTAACAATTTCAAAACCCTGGGTTGTAATATGAGTATAAAACTCCATTATTTGCATTCCCATATTGACTTTTTCCCCGAGAATCTTGGTGCTGTCAGTGAAGAGCAAGGGAGAGATTTCATCAAGACCTTAAGGTTATGGAGACCAGATATCAAGGAAGGTGGGACGTTAGAATGATGGCTGACTATTGCTGGATGTTAAAGAGAGATGAACCGAATCATGAGTACAACAGAAAGAGATCAAACAGAAGTTTTGAAGAAACTAGAAAAAGATATCATAAGTCCTTTTGATTTATCTAGTATCTTAGGTCTTGTTTGAAACCAGTGAAGCCCCATATCTGAATTTTATATAAAACGTATATATTTTTCGTTAATAGAACTTGTTTAAAAATCTGTAAATATTCATATCTCACATAAAAATGAATCCCGATGTGCTGTAAAAAACTGGCGTTATATTTTAGTTCCACAATCTGAATACCTGGGAAGGAACCATTATTGTTCGAAGGAAAATAAAAACTTATATTCCGCAGGTCTGTGAATTATCAACCCTTTGGGGAACCCCATTTTTGAAGGGAAATTTTCCTTGAATATGTGAACATATAAGTTTTGGGTCGCTGAATAAGAATATCATATTAGAAAATTAGAATTTTCATTCCCATACATCCTGGCAGCACCCTCAGGAGATCCTAGAAATATTATAATCTTGGGGATATATTTCACAACTTGGAATACTCGTAACTCTGCAAGGAGAAATTGTAGGTCACCGATTAATAGCTTATCTTGAAGAGTAAGAGTAGTACTGGATGATGCAATTAGAAGAAAAGACTAAAAAAAATTGTGCACTCAGTACATGAATTCCAAAGTAATCAAAAAACCCATTTTTCGTGGACCTAATCTTAAATATCTTGAAATGCTTACGCGATGGCCCAATCCTGACTCCGGATTTGGATTCTACGCAGAAAATTACTTCAGAAAAGAGAATTTCATTTGAAGGAGAATTTCATTGTCGATCAGTGTAATAAATGCGAATACTCATTCTGTTGTTGGGACATATTACACAACTTAGAATGGTCGTAACTTTGCGAGAAAAAATCGTACATGAACGTTCAATAGCTCATTTCAAACGGGAAGAGTAGTGCAAATTGATGAAGTTGAGAGAAAAGATCAAAAAAATTTTATGCGTCCTGTACATAACCTCAAAAGTAGCGAAAAACCGCATTTTTCGCGTATTTACCCTCAGATATCTCAAAATCCTGACGTGATAGCCCAATTCTGGCTCCGGATTCGGATTCTACGCAGCAAATTACTTCGGAAAATGGTCACCAGTTCCAAGGGGGAAAAACCTCGCAGGCCTGTGTAACTGGTGAATCATGCATGGTGGATAGTAAAATTACAGCTTTATTTTTTCTTGGTACATACGATACCAATGTTGCTTCTTCCCTAAATCCAAATAATGAAGATTGAAAGTTTCGATTTTTATTCGAAAGAAATTCCGGAGGAATTTCTCTTTTGTCTTTTCGCATCGTTCCAATGGAGGTGATTTTTTTCTCCAGAAGATATGATGCTAGAGATAAGCTACTATACCAGTTGTCGGTTGTTAGATTTCTATTTTGATTCTCAATGGGCTGGACAAGTCGTTTCACAATATCAGTTCGAGAGTTTGATACTTTGTAAGGTCCTTCTGGTTGTCGTCCACAATACACTTCCAAATTACTCAAATAAAATGTTTTTGCATCGCACATAGCAAATACTCTCAGTCCATATTTTGCAAGTTTACTTGGTATGTATTATACAAACCCATAACGACCTCTAAATGCATGTAGCATTTCATTAATGGTAGCATATTCACTGACAGTGTAACTATTTTGACAATTGTTGATGAATGAATCCAATATCGATCTGATCGGTGCTAACTTATCTACCTTTTTTCTCTCATTTCGTGTTGATTTATCGTCAAATCGAAGACATCTCAGGAGGGATAAAAATCGTTTGTAGCTCATCACTGCTCTCAGTACTTGCATTCCTGTTCCATCACTAGTCCATAATTCCTTGACATTAACATGAGATCCCTTCCTCGTACCGATCAGAAAAAGAGTTCCTATCAAAGTCAGAATTTCACAAACCGTTGTGTCTCGACAATCTCTTTCTCGTTTATACATCATAGAATTTCGCTTGTATTCAATATACATGTTAGTATGTCGGACAATATCATTAATCATATTCAAATCAATGATGTGTTGAAATGCGCTCAGCTCATCCGTAATATCTTTTGTGGTTGATGTCAACCCTGATGGAATTTTATAATATTCTTACTACTCACTTTCGAAGATTTCTTGTATGGTTCTTTTTCCATTTTAAACACTCACTAATGCTTTTATTTTTCAATTTTTTGCCCTGCGATCTGTTTCCAAATCGATGTGAAGATGGCTCTTGCACTTTTTTTCTAAAGGAAAATTCTTCATCAGCATCTTCTAATTGTTCTACTTCTTCTTCGCTTTGTTCTGATTGAGTGTTATGATCGCTGTTTACAATCCCTTCTCCTTCACTGGTAGAAGAATCAGGTTCATCCGTACATTCTTCTGTATCATTATGCAGAAAATCCAGAAGTCCCCGTGAAGAACTCCTCAAGTTATAGATTGCAGACATTTTCAAAAAATCACTGTACACACAGAAATCGGGACCTTTTCATAGAATACGAAACATTTATAGGATACCAAACTTATAAACAATGGATGAATTCAATAGAGATAGTTCATGAATGAAAATATAGATCGAATTATATGCGATTATATCTAAACATTATATACTTACGTTCATGCTGAAATATAACACGAGTGGGCGCGCTGGTGTACTTTGTACACAGAACCGAATGACGCTTCCTATATCGCCTCGTGTATATGACACAGTCAGCGACAAATGAATGACGATTGGTGATTTCGCACGTCAAATCAACAAAGAAGGAATAGATATAACTTTCGGGCCGGTTATATTTTGTTTTAGACGAATTTCCAATAAGAAAGCGATTTGTGTGTACTTTGTACACCAGCGCGCCCGCTGGAAGGTTAATAAATATATCGACGCAATCAAATTGAGAATTCCGTCTTGTGGAATTAGGAAGTCGCGGTATCGTTCCATCTTTGTCTTTCAACAAGCCATGTGGCTGATGATGATTTCGAGAAAATTTTCCGACTCCAATGATATGTTTAAGAACTGTTTGTGGAGTAACTTCTTTTTCAACGACATTTAGAATATGTGCTCAACACCCATAGGTAACATTATCCAGATTCTTTAATTTCTAAAGTTGACGCATTTGCTCCATTTCTTCTCCATCATCAGTGCATACAGCAAAGACTTCTCCCCCAAATCCTTCCCGACATTCTTCATTCGATTTTCAAATGGACGCTGTACAATATTGGGCAGTCTCGCTCACAGATCCACAATCAATGGCATTAAGCAAAAACGTTGAAGTTCCAGTGTAAATGCTTGTGGTTGAGATCGGTTTGTCTGCAACATTTGACCAACCATCTTGCAACAACTCACATACTCATTGCTTACATACTCATTCGATAAGTGAGTTTTCATTTCAGTGTCTATTTCGTCAGGAACCTCATCTAACAAAGATCCAGCCAATTGCGACTAATTGGGCCCCACATATCCAGGTCCCGAAGCGTGAACCATCTCTCTGAATTGAGCAGAGGGAACTTCATTGGGAGCCAAATTGTTAGTATGAACAAATTTAGCGATTCCAAAATCGAGTATGTGTTTTTGTTCACCAGCAGTTTTCATACAAAATTCTCCAATTGACCTTTGTGATTCAGGACGTTGAGAAACATCAGATTTCGGTTGTTCGATTTCATGGTGAAGTTTTCTTTCGCCCTGCTTCCAGATACCCGATGTACCAGGAGGTAATCGCAAATCATCAGTTGGAGTCAAATTAATATCAGAACAGGTATTTTGTATAGGAATTATATCTGGAGAATTGCTGGATGGTGATGTATTGGTCTCTCTTCCTTCACATTTTTCCAAGTATTCTCTGGTACGTTCAATTTTAACACCAATTCTTATATTACAATATTTACATATCACTCTTTGCGGATTATGAGGATTTTTTATTACTTCAACCCATTCGGGAGCTTCTTTTCGACCACTCCCATTCAGCATTCTCACACTGTAGAATCACGATGAGTGCGAATATTTGAATTAATTTCATCAACCGGAGGGCTTGTTTCCAGCGCAATGAAGAATCGTCTATAGTTTTTGTAGGATTCCAGAATTGACTATTGGCACTACAATGATTCAATATTACTCAAGTTCAGCCGTTTTTCAGCATTAGAATGGTGGAATAACCACATCATTCCGAACTTTGTTAATTATTTCGTACAAAAAAGGACCAAGAGTCTCTACACTGAGGAAGTCCCCCAAATTGCGAATATCCCCTGGGGAAAGAGCAATTTATGTACCATTGGCCTACGTTCCAATACTTGAACCTCGTACTTTGGAACATCGGTGCAGCTTTTTGCAACTGATCAGGAAAACAGAGGAAACCAACATTCCAGAGTACGAGGGAAAGGTTTTGGAATGTGCATTTGATCACAAAGTTTACAAAGTTTATTTCATCAAAGTTGGAAATTTCATTGGGAAAATTGTTATATTCGTTTATTGATATAGTCCCACCAAGTGGAGGTTATATATTCGCTGGTAGTAGGAATTGTAAAACACTATTGGTTGACAAGAATGTTTGATAATCTCCACACATAGCCATATACTCTCCGTGAGACTATATTAGTCACCAACAGCAATAGTAATCAATAGTGAATCACTTGGTTTTTCCCCATTATAAATTACGGTATCAACGGTATAGATTCACCTTCTTAATCTTGAGCAAAATAACCCTGCTGGAACGTGGAAAGAAACCGCATTCAAACGTATGAAAACGGGCCAAATGCAATACGTTTTCATCCGGATATTCCAATATGGGGAAGGAACCGCATTCAAACGTATGAGAACGTATGGACACGTATCAAAATTGAATACGTTTTCAATTAGCAGTTTCAGCAGGGAATAGATTCGTATTCAAATTTCTCCTCTTTTCATATACGGAATGTTCCCATAAAACACTATTAGGGAAATATTAGGTTGGTAAGAAAATCTTGCGACAATTTCCCTTTCAATCAATCTATTTGTCCTGATAAAAAAGTTCGGGAACGTTGGAGAGTCGTTTATGCGAGATTGGTCTAGAACTTCTCATACCGCAGTGTTTATCAACTACTCAGTTGTTCCGCGCAGTCAGTACGGGCAAAAATGGAACACAGTGCACTTCAAGCAATCGCTTATTACGAATCTTTACAAGGGCATTCCGCAAGAGCTGCATCCGCTAGTATTTGCAGCGCGTTCAAGTCAGACGTTGTTCATCATTCAACTGTATCCCATTGGTATCAACGTTTCCGTTTAGGCGATACATGTTTTGAAGACAAACCCAGTGCCAGCAGGGAATTAACTGTTAACGATGGGGGACTGCGTGCACTTATGAAGGAAGAGCCTAACACGTCGTCACGAAAATTAGCCGACAAACTCGGTTGTAGCCAGCCTACGATTTTCCAACATTTACAAGAGATGAGATATAGAAAAGTTGTGTTGTCTTGGATACCACACGATTTCAGCGAATCAAACGAAGCATCACGGGTCTCTATATGTCTTTCACTCTCGCATCGTCCGAACAGCAAGGATTTTCTTCAGGAAATCGTCACTGGAGATGGAAGTTGGGTGCTCTGTGTCAACCACACACGCGAGCGACAGTGGCTACTGGAAGGAGAGAAACCAGAGCCAACCCCTGGACTGCCTCGCGGAGGACAGAGAGTAATACTCTGTTGTTGGTGGGACTCTGAGGGCTCGCTCTATTAGGAATTGCTACCAGCTAAGACCAGGATATTGGTGGAGACTTACAACTTACACTATACAACTGCGAAAACTGACTGGAATCATCAGACTGAAAAGCCGTGGACGTGTCTAAGTTCGACTTCTTCATGACAACTCTTGACCTCACGTAGCTAGGATGACACAAAACTGTATTCCGCAACTGGTTTGGGAAGTTTTACCACATCCACCGTATCCACTAGACTTGGGTCCTACCGACTATCATCTTCTCCGGCCATTGGAGAATTATTCACAGGATATGGAATTTGATGATCTCGCCGATCTCAAAATTGCGCTGAACGACTTTTTTAACTCACAACCGGAACAATTTTTGACGGAGGGCGTGCAAAGTTTACTAAAGCGTTGGGCACAAGTTGTAGATACAGAGGGAGCATACATCACTTGATAATATCATCATCATCATGAACTAATCAGTTTGATGAAATCCTCCAACCCTGTCTATTATCCGCTAACCGTTTAATTTTTGCATATCTACCACAACCCTTATCTTGTATGATTTGCTTCATACAACTTGATCTAGGTCTCCCTTTTCGAAGTTTACTATACATTTTTCCCTCCAATATTGTTTTCAATACGCTATCATGCCTCCTCTTTTCACGACCTGTTTCAGAAGACTTGTTTTTTGATTTACCTTCTCAAGTACTTCTTCATTTTTCACTCTCTCTATCCACTTTACTCTAAGCATCCTTCTATAACACCACATTTCGTAAGCTTCGAGTCCTCGTTCATCCGTTTTTCCAATTGTTGGAGTTTCGCAACCATATAATGCTGTGCTCAAAACGTAACTGTTCAAGAATTTCTTCCTCACTACTGAGCTGATATTCTCCGAACATAGTAACTGTTTCTTTTGGTTGAAAGCCTGTTTTCCTGGTGCTATTCTTGCTCTTGTATCTCTTTCGCTTTTACTGTTCTCTGTAATTATGCTTCCTAGATATTTAAATTCTTCCACTTGCTGAATTGTCTGTGCATCTATTTTGATTTTCGTTCTTCTTGATGTTTTCGCTGTTGTACAAATAAAAAATTCTGATTTGTTCTCATTCATATTCATACAGTAGTTTTCTACTAATATTGTTCCCATCGTGTTGAGAGTATTTTCTAACTCAGCACCACTCTTAGCTAATATAGCTATATTATTCGCAAATCTCAACATGCTTACGTTTTCACCTCGAATCTGTGATTTCAATTGTACTTGCTCCTCCACTCCGTCCATCGCTTCTTCGGATGGGGGCCAAATCAACGAAACCGTTAGTTCGGAAGAATAAGACATCATACATTATACATCTCTTCCTTTTCAACCAATGGTTTCGTTGATTTGTCCTTTCGTTGATTCGGCCCCCATCCGCTTCTTCTATATACAAATCGAAAATCAATTGCGATAGTGAGCGTCCTTGTCTCATCCCTCTTTTAATTTGTGCTTCTCCTTTTTGACTCTCTATTTCGATCATCGCGGTTTGATTCTTATATAATTCATGTATTATTCTCCCATCCTTGAAATTGATTCCTACCTTTTTCAAAATCGTGAACATTTTCCCCCAATCAACATCATCGAATGCTTTTTGTATATCAACAAAACCTATATACACAGACTTTCTCAACTGTAGATTGTTCTTTACTACTGTTCTGAGTGCCAATATTGCTCCCCGCCTTCCCCTATTTTTCCCAAAACCGAACTGATCTTCTGCTAATCTACTCTCTACTTTATTCTCTATTCTCCTATATATAATTTTTGTCAGTATTTTCGAGGCATGTGAAGTTAAACTATCGTTCTGTAGTTCTCGTATTTGTCTGCTCCTTGTTTTTTTGGAATGGCGACAATTTTAACCTTCTGGAAATCTTTCGGTAATTCTCCTCTTCTGCACATATCTCTGACTAATTCAAGAAGTGCGTCACGAGTTTTCTGACTAGAGACTTCGATAAGATCCGCACCTATTACATCTATTCCTGGCGCTCTTTTATTCTCCAATTCTTTTGAAGCCCTGTCGAATTCTAATTCAAAAATTGAATCTCCCAATTCTTCTTCATCGACCTCTTCTTCCCTCTCTAAAAATCCTATATTATCGCTCCCTTCATACAGATCTTCTAAATGATCAATCCAGTGTTCTATTTTCCCCTCCGTTCCTATCAATCGTCTGCCTACAGAATTTTGAATCCCACTGCTTCTAGATTTCATTTGTCCAAAAAATCTCTCAACAATCCTATATGCCTCATCTATTAATATAATATCATATTATGAAAATAATAGAAACGTTTTTTCCCACTTCTTTTGTGTGTTGCAAGACTTTCTTACCCACCTAATACACTGAAAAAAAAATTTATTCCAGTCAAATCAATATTCATTTGTCCTGTACCAAAGAAATATTTATTAGAATTAACAAAATATTCTTTGGAACCAAAATAATTTATTGGAATCAAATAAACAATTAAAACCATCTATTTAATTCAAATAAATTATTTTGGTTCCAAAGAATATTTTGGTAATTCTAATGAATATTTCTTTGGTACAGGACAAATAAACATTTATTCGACTGGAATAAATTTTCTTTTCAGTGTATGTTCCTAACTTCATAAGGAATGCCATAAACTTTTTCACATACATCGAAGAAAATTTCATACTTGAATTCACGAAATTCATTCGAATCAAGTAAATTTCCATTTGATTATGAACCCGATGAAGGCCTATTGGAGTCAAATAAGAAGACTCATTTCATTCGCATTCAATTCCCTGTATTCCGAATGAAATTTACTTGAATCAAGTGCAATTCTATTCGACCTGATTGAATGATCATTGAAATAAATCTCGTTCTCTAGGTGTCAACGATTTGTGGGATTTCATAATATGACTGAATTTGATTACTCTGTGAATTGGGGAGAGAAAAATTTCACTCGAATGGAAAATGGGTTCTCTTTTGGCTGTCCAGAAGTGAACCCTCACTCCGAAAGAGTGACATTTTCCTTTCAAGACAGCGAGAAGGGAACCTATCTTCCCGTTCGGGCGCAACTCTGCCTCTTCCAGATGTAGAGAGTGATAGATTTTCCGATTTGAGGGAATACTAGCGATGGTATCGAAGCTCTCTTCCTATCGTTTAAGCGTGTGCTTTGCGGATCAACGAGCTTGACTGGTAACTGGTAGTAACCCCTCAAAGATGTTTCACATCAATGTAATAATATCCCGTTGGAATGAAATGATTTTTGTTTTCTCATTCCATCATCAGTTTTCGGAAGAGTATAGGCAGAATGAGATAAGATAATATATCATTAAATGTGAGGACTCTAATAGGTTCAATGTAGGATGATGGAATTCCTTAAAAATCTTCTGAATCAATTTTTCCAACAGAGCAGACTAGTGACAATTCTCTCCCAAGATCTCAAGTATCCATCAGGATTTCTGATAAATACTAGGAGAATGTCTAATACATCCGTTCGAGATATCTTTCATACTGCTGCAAAAATTCAACCTAGGAAAGATGAACTTATACCTATACACCTTTGAGTAGAAACTATACTTGGATCGGAGTTGATTTCCATGATATAACAAAAATCTGGAATGAAAATTCCAACACAGATTTGACGTATGCGTATGGAGTCAAAGGTGCAAGATTTCTGATAGCATTTATATTTTTATCAATTTGCTTGAATGTCAACTCAGGGGTATTTCGACTATAGCTTACGAATGATCATGAGACAGGACAAAGAAATCTCTGCAGAATGTTCAAAATCAACGCATTAAATATATGTCTATTATATCATAGAAATCATAATGAATGTGTGAAAATATTGAAGAGGAGAATGCCTACTAGGAACCGTAAAATATGGAGTAGAATAATCCAATCATTCATATAGAATCATACATATACAGGGTGACCCAAGTGGGAGAGATTGTATTTGGGGAGCATATTCTGCAGCCAAAATGCAACAACTTTTGTGATTGGCAAAATTTTTTTTGAGGCTTAGTTTTCGAGAAATAAGCATTTTTAGATTCTTTTTCAAATCCAAATCACTCCAAAGCACGATATGCTACGTACTTGAGGTTAGAACCATTGGCTAAGTTGGAAAACGGCGAATCTCTGGAAAAAAATTTAACTATCCTATCATTGTTTGTTTCGGAGCTATAGCGATTTGAAATTCTTGAGCTTCTAGCCAATCACCGTTCAGCAACTTTAAATCGCTATAGCTCCGGAACAAACAATGATAGGATAGTTAAATTTTTTTCCCAGAGATCCGTCGTTTTCCAACTTAGCGAATGGTCCCAAGCCCAAGTACGTAGCATATCGTGTTTTTGAGTGATTTGGATTTGAAAAAAAATCTGAACATGCTTATATCTCGAAAATTAGACCTCAAAAAAAGTTTGCCAAATACAAAAGTTGTTGCATTCTGGCTGCAGAATATGCTGCCCAAATATGATCTATCCGACTTGGGTCGCCCTGTATATATGATACGATATGACATCATACAATGTTATTACAATATTACAATGTTACAATTACAATATCATTTTGATGCATAGTTTCACGAAGTCAGCCAAAATTGAGGTCGAAAACATTGATTGGAATTGAATGAGTTCTCAGTGAGTGAATATGCAAGTGGAGTGATTTCAACTGATCATTCAATAATATAATATGAAGGATATTCTTTACCTTCTCATACGAATCAAACTGAATATACGGGGTAGTTTGAAGAAAATATCCCCTTTTTCCACACAACTAATGACAATCTGTAAACAGTATAGAATGCAACAAGCGAAGAAGAAACAATTCACATCGCTGATTTCCATTGTTTCTCGATAGATCGGTACAGCAGGGCTGTACATTTTGGTTTGGAAAGGTGGGTGAAAATTTGAAATTTTAACGACAAGGAATCATTGGTTAAAAGGAGGAATTATAAACAGATGTATGTTCACAATTTACATTTTAATGAGTACTTTTTCAAATCGATTTCTTCAAAGAAATTTGCAAGTACTTTGATTCATGGTTGATGGTATAATTACATACCAACGAAAATCCACCCAATGTACACTGTCTCTTCAACATAGAAACGATTGAGCACAAAATAAAATCAATGATTTTATGATCGGTGGATTTTTTTCCATTGAAATTCAATGAATTTATTACACTGAAAATAACAAAAAGAAAAGTTTGACTTGATTTTCTGAAAAAAAAACACTCGAGTTTGAGTTCGATATCATTGTTTGTCATCGGAAAATAGGAACGGTTTTTTTTGGGTAATAATATGGGTTTCCTCCACTGGGTTTTATTGAAGAAACCCAGGTGGGTTTTTCCAGCTTGGGGAAAATCATTGCAACCCTGTTGCGGGCCCGCTCGCTCACCCTGACCAGCCGCCGATACTGAGGCTCCGAGATTCCTCTGCATCGTAATACACTTTCGTGCGTCTGCCATGACGGCAAGGATAACAGGCATGCTCCTCTGCCCGCCGTCACCGCGAGGAGGTACCCTGGATGCAGACGCAGGGAAAGGTATACCGCAAAAAACTGGAAATGCCAGAACTGTGACTGCATATGTACATGCCGTAATTCACCGTAATGTTACAACCATTGGATTATTGTATTATCAGATTAGAAGGTTTCCGAGCCATAGGGGTGGGGATTTGAACGAATATAGCGAATTGCAGGGTATTTCCCGAGGTTATGGCCGAACCTAGACGTGCTGGGATGAAACTGATCCAAAAACGTATAGTATACATAGTCAGACCCCCATGTCAGAAACTGTTTTTTACCCGGATTTTAGGGTTAGGAATTGCGTGGCTACGTGGTTATGGACTTATCACGTCGTAGGTTCATTGAGTTATCATATTATAGGATTATGAGGTTCCGGAGGCATAGGGTTTGTGGTTTCAACAGATATAGCGAATTTGAGGGCGTTTTTGGAGGTTATGGCCAAACCCAGACGTGCTGGGATAAGACTGATTCCGGATTCGGATTCAGCGACCCCAAAAACGTATAGTATCCGTAGTGTGACCCCCAGGTCAGAAATTTTTTTTTTGTGTGGCTGTGTAATCGGATTTCATTTTAAGCATACACCGAGAGAAAAATATCGCTGTCATAACGATACTGGATAGTTGTTATGACTATACAAAGTTTAGTGGTATTAGTATCGTTGCTATGATGATACAAATCATCCGAGGAACGATATAGATCGCCAGCATAGCCATCTGTATCGTCACCATAGTGATACAGTATTGTCACTACAGCTATCTCTTCTTTACCATACTTCAGATCGTTATAATAGCCATACTTTTTTTTCCGTGTACATCACAAATTCAACTATTATTACTCCATGAGTCTTTTCAAACCTTCAAACCCCTAATGAAGTCATCTTCCTTGCTTATATTTTTTTTCTGTGAAAATCTGAATAAGTCTCATCAACTCCTCATAACTCTTGCGGAAGGTCCGAAATTCCAGGGAAAATAAGATCTGGTTTTGCAGTCGATGTTGATGGTTGTCCCGGATCAACCCATTCTTTCTGTCTTTCATTCAATTCATGTGACACCCATTTTCCACACTTTTGGATCTTTCTCATAGCTTTCAAACGGTCAGAAATTGTCTATTGTGCAACATTCAACATTTCTGTCATTTGCTTTTGACTCAAAGTATCATCTTCGTCCAATATTGCTTGCAGTTCGGCGTCTTCAAACTCTTATGGTGGTCTTCTACGTTCTTCATTCCTCACATTAAAATCATCTCTGAACCGTTTGAACCATCTTTTGCATGTTGCTTCTGATAGAGCATGATCATCATATGCCTCGACGAGCATTCGATGTGACTCCGCAGCACTTTTCTTCAAATGGAAACAAAAAGTTATTGCTTTCCGCAAGTCATCACTTTCTGGTACCAAATTCGACATTTTCAACACGATGGAAAAATATGATGTCGTTTGTTCAATGACTTGATGTTCATGAAATATGTTTCACAGATGTGATACCAACCAAACAGAACAAAAATTAAGGCTCGTCCACAACAAATGATTCCTATCGACACATTTGTATCTTAACGCTCACTTAATACCGGTCTACCTGGCAAGACTTTCAGAAAGTCTTATTCAGGGTTCTGAAGACTTTTAAAAAGTTTCCTCAGAGAATTACTTCCACAACAACTTCGATAACAAAACATGCATGTGGCCTCCAAAAGACGTTGAATTTACAACGGCCAATATGCACCGTCTTTTACCAAAAGATGACTGGTGTAAAAAAAGTCGTGGGCCCATTCAGTGAGTATTGTTTGAGTGATGTATAGTACTGATCCTTTCGCTACACTGTAAAGAATATTTAATGTAGATTACCCACTTAAAGTTGGGAAAAGTCACATTTTTCTGTGAAAGTACTGTACTCAGCGTAGGAGGAATACATTTTTCATCGTGAAAGCATCAAGCTATAAACTGTAATATTACAGAAATTTTGTAAATTGTTCACGTTCAACGTAGGGAACTTTATTACCCACGCTGAACATGAAAAATATACAAAATTTCTGTCATATCACAACGTATAGCATGGGAATTTTACAATAAAAATGTATTATTAATTATTTGTCCTACGGTGAGCGCAGGACTTTCACAGAAAAATGTTACTTTTCCCAACTTTGAGTGGGTAATCTACATTGAATATTTTTCACAGTGTATTTCGTGTTATCATATTGAAGAACCTGAATTTTTATCTTTCATTCCAGTATCTTCACAAGCTGCCCTTGAGGCAGGAAAATGTGTATAAATATCGATACGGATGTGGACACTGATGCTCTAATCGATGAGGTTGGAAATGAAGAAAATATAGCTCAGAAGAGGATGATAAAAAAACCGAAAAAACTGTACGATCCTCCAAGTACTCTTGGATTTGATGGTAAGTTAATCACATGAGCAAACATCCATGGAGTTGCCCTTGTGGAATAATTAGAGATGATCCTCTAAAGAACTCTCTAAAAGTCTTATTCAGAGTTTTAAAGACTTTCAAAGAGTTCTTCACATGATTATTCCGAATTATTCCACAAGGGTGTGCACAATTTCGCAATGAAACAAAGGGGTTCGTAAACCTCAAAAGGAGTTAGGAACATTAGCTCCGTTACACTTTGAACAGTGTTTGTTGTGAATGACCTACATTAAATTGGAGAATCGGAAATATTTTTTGGAAGTCCTACGCTTACCATAGGGGAAATAAATCTTTTGTAGAAGTGCTACACTTAGCATTGTAATATCACACAATTTTGTCAACCGTTCGTGCTTGGCGTAGGGGATTTTGTTACTTGCAATGAGCATGAACAATTTACAAATCTGTGTGATATTGCCATGTTACACTGTCAAGAATTCATTGAAATTGCATGTACTTTTATGGACATGTGTACATGAATTTTCAATATTTCGGAACTCAATTGAATTGTGATGCATATGTTATTGAAATTTCACGTCCTTGTACAAGAAAAGTAGAATTAATGTACATGAAATTGAAGAAACTTAAGTAGGTGAAGTTCTTGGAATTTGAATCGTTTATTGAAATGAGCCTGGGTAGAAGGAATAGTAATTGAGAGTTGCTTATAATGAGATATTTCGATGTGACAAGTTATAGGATTTGCAACAGGAAGTTCATGATGGATTTATGGAATCATTCAACCAGGTCAACAGATCCCGTACAACACATGACGTGTCAAGCTCATGGGAGGAACGTATTTTTGGGAACATAGGAACATGCCATACATGTGTGAGATCGTGCCATCCATATTCTAGGCACATTCATGCACATAGAAATGTCCGCCCAAATGACCTGAATTCAAGAATATGGGAGGCATTTTCTGTTGATCATCTCATACGCATCTAGTTTTCGTGTTACAAAAGAGGTTATGTATTTCTAAAAGACTTTTGTCAACATATTCAGGATGTCTTATGCAGCATCAGTATCATAATTCAATCATAATTCTTTCCAGAAGAAGGATTACTGTTAAATAGCTTTTCTCATGTTGTATGAGATATCCTTCAAAAGTGTTTTGGAATTGCTTAACCTCTGAAGTTCTGTCGGCTCCTACCCGCACAGCACGCAGTTCTTGAAGATATCTAAAAGAATACTCAATTGAGAGATTTCCAAGAACGTTCTTGAAGAGTTCTTAAAGATATCTTTCAGAAGTGTTGGAAAGACATCTTGTGAAAGATTTCTAAAAGATGTCTCGATTCAAGACATCTCCAAGACGACCATGCGAGATATCTTAAAGATATCTTTGAGAAGCTTTTGAAAGATATTTTCCTGAAAGACTTTAACAAAATGCCAAGAGATTTTAAATTCTGCAAAAATTACGATTTTGTAACCTTTCAATACCCGCGCTGGAATTAACGAATCTTCAAGACACAAATACTTTACAAATCACTGAACTTTTTACGCTCAATTTTATGTACAGCCTTCAAGTAAATTAAAAAAAAATCTCATTCATACTCATTAATAAGTTATTCTTCAATAACGTTGGGATAGTAATAATTGAGGAAGAATCTGTGGTATCCACGACCAACTTATCTGACATTTGTTTTTGTAATAACAGTTTTTTCAAAAGATCACTTCTACTCTGAAAATGTGCACCAATGACACGATGCCACTGTGCTATATTGACAATCATAAGCATCAAAACCGAACTGTTCCTATAGCTCAGGTCACTGAAGCGTAAGTACATCGCAAGTTGCGCGGGTTCGATTCCCGTAACCTCAAGGATTGAGATAAAGTCAACTTCATAGCAGTGCGAGAGCGACAAAGACAAATATGGGGGGAGGAAGGGGGAGGAAAAAGAAGAGGTGTTACAATTTTTTTTCGTGAATAAATTCAAGCTTCTTCCAAGACATTTTTATGAATTTTGCAAGACATCTTTAAGAAATCTTGAAGAACTCTTTTAGATTTCTTAATTTCTTCTTAAAGATATCTTGGAGAAGTCTCCGAGACATCTTTTAGGAATCTATTCATGTTGCATAAGACATCTTTTCGAATACGAAAAGATATCTTCTAGAAAATTCTTCAAGACTTCTTGTACTTTTGGAAGATATCTTTTAGAATTCTGAAAGATATCTTCGTGTCTGTTTGGGTAATGACTGACGAAAAACACTACACGTCACTATAATTGAACTTTCATAAATATTAATTGTGGTTTTGTCTTATACATTCTCATCATTGGCACTAAAAATACGCGTCGAGCTACTGTAGACGAAATCTCAAAACTCCCTATTGCATGGTCATAGAGTTATATTTCGTAAGTGCACGCTGTATCCCCGTGATTTGGATGGAAATCCGATAAATTAATTTAAATAAGGCTGAGATAATTTCGTGCATTCGACACAACTTAAAAAAAAGTTTTGAGACAGTATACAAATTCATAAAGATTGATAAAGATCACCATTTCATTCCGACTCGCGTACACAAAACAATGAATTCATCGGTTATCTGCAAATGAGAGGTTATAGTTTACTGAGTTCATGAAAATCTTCCAGCCATGTGGATTAAATATAATTCTTACAATATTGCCACATGATGTGGAGTGATATATGCCAGGAATATGTTGTTTAGAATATTCCGTTGTCCATGAGATCATGCATTTTTCACATGCCAAACATATGTTTCACACATCACGTGTTATACGGGATGCGAGGTTAGGTTATTGAAATGAAAACATGGATATAAATTATTAGATGCATCATTAAGAAAAAAAAGTGAATTATTCCAGCAAAATGTGCGGTCGTTATTCAGTCGTTAATCATGGGACATATCAGAAACATCCATTCCTGAGTCTAAGGAGATAATTAAACCAGTTATCATTGGTGTAAAATGATAGAAATCATAAATGTGGGTTCTGTGACAAGGATTCTACTCCAATACTGAACCCAGCCAACAAAATCAAGGGAGCGTTTCTGGCAGCATTGCTACCATCCACTTATACATTTGAAAGTTTTTTGTACGTATGTGCCTTATTTTATGTGTGGGAATGGAAGTGAGCTGGTAGTATTTGTCTATGAGCTCTAATCGGTAGCCCTCCCTGGTAGTACTGGTAGCGCCGAGTCAGTGCTACATTATAAATTCAATCATATACGAGGGTGGATTGATAAGTTTCCGGCCTGACCAAGAAAAACAACGTTTTTAAGAATTTTTTTTTCTTTTATTTCTCAACATAATCTCCTCCAAGGCTGATACATTTCTCATAGCGGTGTTCTAGTCTAGTAATGCCATCTCTATAGACTGATTCGTCAAGCTCCTCAAAATACCCATTTACAGCTTCGATTACTTCTTCATTGTCCGCAAATCTCTTACCGCCAAGCCATTTTTTGAGGTTAGGAAACAGATAATAGTCACTCGGGGCTAGGTCTGGAGAGTAGGGAGGGTGCGGCATTAATTCAAACTTCAGATCGTTGATTTTAGCCATCGCAACGATTGACGTGTGCGCTGGTGCGTTATCGTGATGAAACAAGATTTTTTTCTTCGCCAGATGAAGTCGTTTAATTTTCACTTCGTGGCTCAAACGTTGCAATAAGTCTGCGTAGTATTGACCAGTGATAGTTTTACCCTTTTCAAGGTAATCAATGTATATAATACCTCTTGCATCCCAAAAAACAGTAGCCATAACCTTGTTCGCCGAAAAAATTGTTTTTGCCTTCTTTGGAGTTGGTTCCTCTGGTCCAATCCACTGTTTAGACTGTTCTTTGGTTTCAGGAGTGTAGCGGTGGACCCAAGTTTCGTCAACGGTTACGAATCGACGCAAAAATTCGCTTGGATTACGCTTATACAACGCCAAATTGGCGGTAGAAATGTTCTTTCGAATCAATTTTTGGTCGACTGTTAGCAAACGCGGCACCCATCTTGCACAGAGCTTTTCCATATACAAATGTTGGTGCAAAATATTTTGTACACGTTCATATGACATCTTACAGGTCTCAGCTATCTCACGAACTTTTAATCTGCGATCTTTCAGCACTATTTGATGGATTTTTTCGATCATATCTGGAGTTGTGACCTCAATGGGGCGTCCTGAGCGAGGCTCATCAGAGGTGCTCACACGACCCTTTTTAAACTCGGAAACCCACTGCTTAACGGTTGAATATGATGGGGAGGATGTCCCTAGTGTTGAGTCCATCTCTTCTTTAATTTCCTTCGGCGTTAACCCCTTCAAATAAAAGTATTTGATGACAGCACGATTTTCCAGCTTTTCCATTTTTACGAAAAACACAGAGGCGTCTTGGTCAGTGTGCTCTCAAAACTAAACTAACATGGCGATCGGACTGAAACTATAGCTACAAGCTATCTAAGGATGGTACTATAGAACGCCACCTCAAGGTAGGCCTAGTGGCGCCATCTCTTGGTCAAGCCGGAAACTTATCAATCCACCCTCGTATATGCTATGGTAACAAGACAGTGTCAAAATACTGGGAATGCTACTATGTTACTACCCCCTAGTGAAAATGGAAGCGTGAAAAGGGTATCAAGTGACGCTGGAGAGTGAATGAAACAGTATCTGAGCGCAAAAGGAGCGGAAATTGAAACATTTCTTATTCGTTTCAAAGTTCGCTTCCGACGAGCGGAAATTTCCACTAGGGCCGTGGCACTGCTAGTAGCAAAAACGCAGATTTGAGAGCACTTTGCTGGCTGGGAAATCATTATTTATGAAAAAACTCAAAGGTCTCATTTATTTTGTAATAATATGAGGCATGAAAAACTAATTTGATTGAAAATATTCCAAAAGAATGGATAAATGAATTTCAAAAAACTTGAATTATTCATTTGGAGCGCATCGGATACTTTCACTCTTCAAGTTGGAGAGTACTCTTGAAGTTGAAATTTGGAAATTGCTGGAGAAACTCTTATCTTCTCACTTGGATTCCTTGTTAGGGTGGTGATATACTGGTGGGGGGAGTTTGAGGTTTGGGTGAAATCTATATTGATCAGGAAAATCCAAACCGTGCTGAAAGAATTAGGACATCTGCCAACTTTGCTTGCATCTCTTGAGTAAGAACTCAAATTTTCTCCATGAAACCACATTGAGGTGAGATACACATATCAGAATCAGTGAATTCAAGTCAACATGAAGCGAGAAAGGATAGAAATATTCATTGGAATTCATTGTTCACCATGAAAATGTTAAAAAATAAGGAAAGACTGTTGTCTTCTAGTATTTTTGTTCCATCAATCTGTATGATGTTTCTACAAATAAATGTTCTTTCACATCAATGTGTTCACAGAACAAGTTCAAAAATCATGTTCCTGAAACCATTGGTAAAACAGTACAAAAAGACAAGTAATACAAGATTGTTGAAATAAAAATATTGCAAAACGACAAATTGGATCCTCTAATCTTCCCTTATTTTTTAACATTTTCATGGTGAACAAAGAATTCCAATAAATATTTCTGTCCTCTCTCACTTCATATCAACTCAAATGCACCCATTTTGATATGTGTCTCTCCCTTCAATTTGGTTTGATTTGGTTTGGAGGAAATTTGACTGCTTACCCAGGAGACGCAAGCAAAGTTGGCAGATGTTCTAGGTTTTTCAGCACGGTTTGGATTTTTCCGGTCGAAATAGATTCCACCCAAAGCTCAAACTATTCCAACCAGTATATCACCGTTCTAATAAGAAATTCAAGTGAGAAAATGAGAACTTTTCCGGCAATTTCAAAATTTCAACTTCAAGAGAACTCCTCAACTCGCAGAATGGAGCCATCTAATGCGCTCAAAGTGAATAATTTAAGTTTGTTGAAATTCATTCCTCTATTCTTCTGAAATATTCTCATTCAAATGAGTTCTTCATGTCTCATATTATTACAAAATGAATGGAACCTTTGAGCTTTTTTTAGAAATATACATCCTAGTATTTGGGCAGAATCCTGGTAGACCAAGGTGATGATCTTATTGTGCGAGCAAAAGACCGTGAGAAGACCGTCAAGAGATCTTGGGGAAAAGGTTAATATGGATGCGAATAATGAACGTAGGAGGAAAAATAAAAAAGGATTCATGGAGTCAAAAGTTCAATCTAGCGATCACAGCGAACGGGATTGCGAAATTCCATGATTGGAAGCAATGATTAACGATTTTGGAGACTTGAATTTATCGAAGAAATTCAATGTGGCGAAGCAGCAACAAGGCGTAGTGTGGCTGCTGAGAAGGAGAGGAACGGTTGGAGAATGGGGGAGAGTTGGAAAGGCCTACTACACAAACCACAAACGAAGCAGAAAGATCGAGCGGAAAACCTCCGGCAACTTTCACAGACTCTCGTAAATAATCGC
Source organism: Gonatopus flavifemur (assembly GCA_018340375.1). Classification (NCBI taxonomy): domain Eukaryota; kingdom Metazoa; phylum Arthropoda; class Insecta; order Hymenoptera; family Dryinidae; genus Gonatopus; species Gonatopus flavifemur. Next base: position 47,172 of record JAFFJZ010000158.1, read on the forward strand.
AATTTAAAGTCGTTTTTCCAACTTAGGTGTTTAAATCAGCGGAATATTTACATTCACGGGCGATTATTGAACATATCGAATGTGGATCACATCCATTTTTCTCATCATAAACGTGCAGAATGATGGGAAATCGAGAGAAGCTATAGAGATCGTCAAAAGACCGTGGAAAGACTTTCGGTAATAATCACACTGCAAAGTCATTTTTTCAACTTAATTGTTTATACCAGCGGAATATTCACATTTACGAGTCATCATTGAATATATCCAATGTGAATAACATCAATTTTTTCCATCGTAAGCGTGCAGAATGATGGAAAATCGAGAATGATACTGTGAACACCGTCAAAACACCATGAAAAGACTTTCGGTAATAATCACACTTCAAAGTCATTTTTCCAACCTCATTGTCCATACCAGCGTAATATCCACATTAACGGGCCATTATTGGATATCTCCAATGTGGAGAACATCCATTTTGCTCCCTCGTTAGAGGGAAGCTTTGTGATCATTTCGGGGGACTGTAACGGTACGAAGATGATAAAGTATTCGTACGGTTACAACGCCGTGCGATAGCTACCCTGGTAGAAATTTTCTCTAGTACATCGAGAGTTACTTATAAGTTTACCTATCTTACTTGTGAGTCACTCATAAGGAAAACTTACGAGTAACTTATTAGAATGTAACACTTCACTTAACTAAATTCTAGCCATCAAAACTAGCGAGGCACTCAGTAGTAACTGACCAGGAACTTGTAAGAAACTAGCGCCACACTCATGACAGCAATTATATGCCAGAAAAGTTGTGAAGTTATAATAATACATCAACAATGATTATTCAGTAACATATGCATGCTTTGGCCCAAAATGTTTTTGAAAATAAAAAATTGAATTTCGAGCAAAAATCATGTTTCAGAGGGGACACTTGCAGATTACCACCAACGTTCACCTCGTGTTCAATGCGATGGAGAGAATATTGAAAACCTCGGAGAGAATCGAACCTACCTAAACCAATTCCCACCTAATGTTGCGCGATCTACTATCCTAACGCCCTAACGACCTAAGCTAAACCGGTACCTACGCGATGCATTGGAAAAGATCAATTAAAGTGACGTGTTTATCCGATTCAATCATCCGTCGGTTGAATATAATAATCTATGAGCCTGTGTGAAAATTGCAGTTCGGTTGACAGATGTGAAGTTAGAATTTATGTGATCAAGAAATGGATGAATTATTTTTGTGAAATGTGTGGTGGTTATTTCTTGAATAATGGGTATCAAAAAATCTGGTAGTAAGTGCAAAATGAATTAGTAAATGTCATAGCTGTTGTAACATGTCAAAAATCATAATTTGTTGATGCAGTGGAGATGAATTTTCTTCAAATACTTACATCAATACTTCTAGGCAAAACTCAGAGATCATATTAGTTTTGTAATAAATATGAGTCATGAAGAACTCATTTGATCCAAAATATGTCAAAAGAATGTTCAAAATGAATTGCAAAAAACTTGGATTATTCACTTGCAGCTCGACGGATGGTTTTACTTTTCAAATTGCAGAGTTGAAATTTTCAAATTTGAGGAAAAAGACTTATTTTCTGAGTTGAATTCGTTGTTAGGGTGATGACAAACTTGTAGGAAGAGTTTGAAAGTTGGGTGGAATCTATATTGATCAGGAAAGTCCAAATCGTGTGGCAAGAGTTAGAAAATCTGTCAACTTAGCTTACGGCACATGGGTATTCTATTAGCTTTTCTTCACTAAACGAGATCTAGGAAGGAGAAATGTATCAAAATTCAGTAGAATCAAGTTGGTACAGAGTAAGAGAGGACAGATATATTCATTGAATTTTATTGGTTATTATAAAAATGTTGATAAATACGTGAAGGCTATGTATGACTCAATTTATCGTCTCTCAATATTTTTGTTTCAATGCTTTTATATTGTGTGCATTTTTGTATCTTTTCATTAGTGAGTCGAGGAAACATGTGTATTGAACCTGTTTTATAAATATAATAACATTTATTTGTAGGAACACGATACAACATTATTGGAACAAAAATATTAAAAGACGACACATTGGATCTCCTATAGCCTTTCCTTATTTATCAACATTTTTATTAGGTGTACAAATAAGTTTCCGCGGTTTGTCAAAAGATGGCCCCACCAGAAGGTTATGGAGAAATTGTCAGATGTAAAACGTAATATCCCGAATTTAGTCATCTGGCAACACCATAACCTTAAAGTACTAGTGATTCCGTATCAGCATCACGTAATTTTTTTCGTGCAAAAATGTCAAGTTTTATTCCGAATAAGCATCATTTGCGGGAACTTTTGATTTACTTCTTTAATGTGAAAAAATCTGCAGCTGAGGCGCATCGATTGCTTCTAGAAGCATATGGTGAAGCTGCTTTAAGTGAGAGAAGTCGTCAGGAATGGTTTCAAAAGTTTAAGAACGGTGAGTTTGACGTTAAAGACAAAGAACGCAGTGGAAGGCCGAAAGTGTACGAAGACATGGAATTAGAAGTACTATTGGAGGAAGATTCGTCCCAAACGCAAAAAGAACTTGCACTTACTCTACAAGTGACTCAACAAGCAATTTCACATCGTTTAAAATCGTTAGGAATGATTCAAAAACAAGGAAATTGGGTTCCATATGAACTAAAGCCGAGAGACCTTGAACGCCGATTATGCATGAGTGAAATGCTGCTTGCCAGGAATAAAAAAAAGAGTTTTTTGTATCGTATAGTCACTGGTGACGAAAAATGGATTCACTACGATAATCCAAAGAAGAGAAAGTCATGGGTTAAGCCCGGCGAACCATCAACATCGACAGCTAAGCCGAATATTCATGGAAAACACTCATGCTGTGTATTTGGTGGGATCAGCTTGGTGTCGTGTATTATGAATTGCTGAAACCAAGCGAAACCATTACTGGAGCTCTCTACCGAACACAATTGATGAGATTGAGTCGGGCACTTAAGGAAAAACGCGCCCATTACTACTCCAGACACGACAAAATTATTCTTTTACACGATAATGCTCGTCCACATGTTGCGGCGCCGGTAAAAACATACTTGGAAACACTCAACTGGGAAGTTTTACCCCACCCGCCGTATTCACCAGACTTAGCCCCTTCTGATTATCACCTGTTCCGGTCGATGGCACATGGTCTGTCTGAGCAGCGCTTCACATCATATGAAGACACCAAAAATTGGGTAGATTTGTGGATAGCGTCAAAAGATGAAGAGTTCTTTCGACGGGGTATCCGAATGTTGCCAGAAAGATGGGGAAAAGTAGTGGCAAATGATGGAAAATACTTTGAATAAAACGTAATGTACTTTTCCTTTACAATAAATTCCTAATTTTTTATAAAAAACCGCGGAAACTTATTTGTACACCTAATATGATAACCAATGAAATTCAATGAATATATCTGTCCTCTCTTACTCTGTACCAACTTGATTTTACCAAATTTTGATACATTTCTCCTGCCTAGATTTCGTTTAGTGAAGAAAAGCTAATAGAATACCCATGTGCCGTGAGCTAAGTTGACAGATTTTCTAACTTTGGCCTCACGAATTGGACTTTCCTGATCAATATAGATTCCACCCAACTTTCAAACTCTTTCTACAAGTTTATCATCACCCCAACAACAAATTCAACTCAGAACATGAGGCTTTTTTCTCAAATTTGAAAATTTCAACTTCAAGAATACTCTTTAAATTGAAGAGTAAAATCATCCAACGCGCTTCAAGTAAATAATTCAAGTTTTTTGAAATTCATTTTAAACATTCACTTGAAATATTTTTCATCAAATGAGTTCTTCGTAACTCATATTATCACAAAATTTATGTGAGTTTTTTGAGAAATGTGAGTTTTGAGAAATTTAATGTGAGTTTTTTTTCCCGAGAAATATTGATGTAAATCAATATTGATATTGATTGATATTGATATTGTTGTTGTTGATATTGTCGTTTATTTGAATAGAATTCATTTTCACCACATCAGCAAATTACGGTTTTTTACATATTACAACAGTGATGACTGATTCAATAATTCATTTTGCACTCAATAACAGATTCTTTATCTATATTGATCAAGAAATGACGAAAGAAGAGTACTTGGTCGAAACTTATATTTGATTATGACGAAACACATATTCATTTAGTTCATGCTCTTTGAATAATACTTGAATGATGTGTATGATTATGTGTTGTGTAGAAAAGAAAGATGATGCTGAAGAGTTAATAAATCAACCTTATGAGAATTGTGATAAGTTATATGAGATACTTATTTCGCTGGTGATGGTTGAACGTTTGTTAAGTGTTTTTCTGTATGCATAACGTGGAAAATCTTGTGAAATTCTCATAAGTTCCGCCTAATTATAACCCAAATAGTTAGTTGAGTTAAACTTATCACTTACTGACGAGTAATTCACAAGTCTCACTTAACTAGTTCTCCCTCACTAGTGCCTCACGAGTTGTGGGGAAAAACTTATGATATTTCCACCAGGGTAAGATTCATCCATAGAAATTCTGAATTCACATATCAATAGTTAGATTGTACATAAAAATTTCGTCGACCAAACCTATATAGAAAAAACGTCCACACACAGTACGTACGAACGTCGCATGTGTTGAACCACACAGACACTCGTCGAATGTATACGACGATAACATAAGAGAGTTTGATCGAGGAAACTACGGGAAGAAAAAACGATCATGTGTGAATGCATTAGACGGATTTCAAAGAAGAGGAAAGAAACGCGTCAAAATGATAATCTGCAAGCGAAGAGAGTTTAAAAAGCCAGTACATATAAATAAACCTCTCTTAATTGAAGTAAAATCAAATCACAGTTCGATTCGAACTCAAACTGAGTTATCAAGAAGCACGAATAATGAGCCAATGATAACACAAGGTGTAGAACGGCCTTCGCCGAAATGAACATGAAAAATTTAAAACAACGAAAATCTGAGGATATTGAAAATAATGGAGATTAATGGAAAATGATGGACTGTATGAAATGGCAGAAAACCCAAGTAAATTCAAAGTTAGAAACTATATTTCCATTAAAATATCAAATATAAATTAAATTAATATTTGGTCTCTTAGGAGTAACGGCAAATTTAATAAAACCAATTCAATATATTAGTATGAATGGTCAGGAATACTCACTTACATTCGGTGATTATATCTTGATTATACGAGAATTACAAACGAAGAGAAAAGCTTCTAAAATACCTTTGGCCCAAGAGTTCTCGCACATCCACTCTCTCACTCACACACGTGTCCAAACTTCTCTGTAGGGAATGAATATTATTCCAATCGGAACTTAACAATAGAAAACTTAGAGACCGGTGAACTTGACCACTTAATTACTAAAATATCCCTCGCGAGCACGTTATTCGATACGATGGATTCTGAATAAAGAATCTATACTTGGATACTCTACACTGTAAAAAATTTTTCGTCATTATGTGAAGTGTTGAAATTTGTGTGTAGAATATTAAACATTCTAGAGTGTTGATTCAACCCAATCGTTGTGTTAACACAATCGTTGTGTTAACACAAACGCACTCAACACAATCGGTGGTGTTAACACAACGATTGTGTTGAATCAACACTCTAGAATGTTAAATATTCTACACACAAATTTTACCACTTTACATAATGACGAAAAATTTCTCACTGTGTACATATGATATGATACAAAGGTAAGGAACATTGATAGCGGTCGTGTGCACACTGACCTGTCACGAATAACGTGAGAAACGAGAAGGCGAGAAAATTAGACGAAGGGAGGGAGCCAGCAACTCCCCGCCTGTAGACAGGTGCAGGAAAATTAGCTCTTCCTCAGGCGCCAACAAGGTGTTTCCGATTAATTTATGCGATTAATCTCTTCGATAAGATCATTCGATAGAAAAACTTAGCAACAAATCCGATAGATGTTTGATTTGCACATGATACATAATAAACTTCCAATATTATAATGAGGGGTAAAAATCGACAAAACGTCGGACTGAATTACATGTCGATAATTTCCTTGTGTATTCAATTCTCGCTTCGACTTGATCGGATGCTAAATTAAGAGGAGTAAAACCTCATAGTTCCGCTCTTTTACAGCGAATACTCTTGACTCCCTGTATTCATATAGAATTATTCTGAACTATCATTTTATTGATACCCTCACCTAGAGGAACCCACACCACACTTATTGCAAGTTATATCTCGGGTGGTCTATGTGGGGCGAGGGACGATTTTCCACGTTCCTCTTACATGAAATTAGGAATTAGAATAATTCGAAATATTGTTGCGTACACGAATGTAAATCTTTGATGGCAAAGAAAAATTTCTGGATTATCTGTTACAGGCGATGTTGAATCATTGACCGCCTCGTGAAAAGGAAGGATTATAAGAAGAAAGAATGTTTCCGTAATGTCAAAAGTTGAATATATTTCTCCTCCCATTTCATAATCACGAGTGCTAATTTCAATTTACCTTGAAAGGTTCTTCCCTCCGAATCGCTAATATTTAAGTCGCTTTGTGATCCATTCGGGTTGTTATCTCTTTGAAAATTACCGGTCGCTTCAACGAGAGAGTAAGTATTGAGACATTATAGGAAGGAATCTCTCATATTTTACTGTATTATTTGAAAAACGAAGTCTCTTAAAATTCATTGGGATTTGAACAAATAATGAAATCATAATTCTCATCAGGAATTATACTGAACCGAATGACACATTACAGGACCAAAAATTTTGTTGTCTCCAAACTCAAAATTTCTTAGACCAAAATGTTCCTCAAAGCTCAGGGAGTAATTCTGGTTCCGTGTCTGTCTGTATGTGTGTCTGTGTGTCTGTGGGGATGTGGGGATGTGGACTATTCTGCAACCGCGCATATCTTCCGTTCCTATTATCCGATCGTCATGAAATTTCCACCACAGTTGGAACCCGAGCTGATAGTCGTCCCATATACGTACGTTTCAACCTGATTCTCACAGGAGAACGGCAGGGGTGAAGAAAAATGTCATGAGAAAATCATGATTTTGCGACCGCGTATATTTCCGCTCCCTGTTATCTGATTGCAATGAAACTCATACCACGTTTTAGTTATGATCCGATAGTGGTCCCATATCACTTTCATCCTAATCGATCGAAAATTGTGGAAAATTTTTCTCTCGCGATTCACATTATTGGAAAATATTTTGAGAGCATGCCTTCCCATGTCAGTAATATCCAAATGCCATGAAATTCGGAGTATCATCAGTTTACGGGAGGTTAGTTGTATGGTGTGAATTTCAAACAAATCGAAATTGGAGGAAGAAAGTGATGAGCACTGAGCTTCGAAACAAAATTACAAAATTTCGTAAACATCACTATCATGCGAATAACTTCCGTTCCTATCATCCAATTTTCATGAAATTTTCACCACAGCTTTATGCAGTGTGGACCGCGGTCCCATATAAGTTTCAACTCGATTCTCTAAGGAACGCGGGAGGTGGAAAGAAAACATGTCTTCGAAAATTGTGATGTTGTGCCCGAGCATGTCTTCGCTTCCTGTCATCTGGTCGGAATGGAATTTTTACCACGTTATAATTGTGATCCGATAGTGTTCCATCCTGAGTTCCATCCCAATCGGTTGAAAACTGGGGGGGGGGGGATTCTCTTTCGAGATTCAGGTTATTCAACAATATTTTGAAAACATACTTTCCCTATGTTCGTATCATCCAAATGCCATATGATTTTGAACATATCCAATCCCGGAGGCATTAGTTGTACGGTGTAAATTTCAAGCAAATCGGAAACGAGGGTTTTGAAACAGTATTGTTTCCAACAATAATGAGGACGCCATGTGCGGATTGGCAGAGTATTTTTCATCGTACGCATGCAGAATGATAGGAAATCGAGAGTGATGCTATGTGCACCGTCACAAGACCGTGAAACGACCGTGAAGAGACTTTAGTGAATAATCACACTTCACAGTCGGTTTTCCAACTCAATCGTTCATACCAGCGGAATATTTACATCCACGGGTCATTATTGAATATATCCAGCTATGTGCGAGTACTCGGAATTCTCGAGTATTCTAGAGCCGAGTCGAGTATTCTGTACTACTCGGAATTTTCGAACTACTCGATAATTTTCGAGTGATTTGTCTATGCTCTTAGAATCATCATGAATCATCATTTACAATGGTAGAATATTCTTAGAGAACATAAGGAATTGTTATCCACTATCACGTATTTGATATATTTATATTCATATATAATATATACCCATCGAGTACTAGGAAATCTACCAGATACTCGAAAAGTTTTCGAGTACTCGGTGAATTCCGAATACTCGGCTTGACTCATCTCGAAGAAATCACTACTCGAACAGCCCTGAATATATCCAATGTGGAGCACATCTATTCTTTCCATCATACACGTGCAGTATGAACAATCGGATTGAAAAAACGACTTTGAAGTGTGATTGTTACCGAAGGTCTTTTGACGGTCTTCATAGCCTCACTCTCGATTTCCCATCATTCTGCACGTGTATGATGAAAGAATTGAATGTTATTCACATTGTATACATCCAATAATGAACCTGTGAATGTAAATATTTCGTTGGTATGAACAATCAAGTTGGAAAAACCATTTTGAAGTGTGCTTATTCGCGGAAGTCTTTCAACGCCCTTTTCACGGTCCTTTGACGGTTTTTATAGCTTCTCTCTGGATTTTCCATCATCCTGCACGTGTATGATGAACAAATGTATATTACTCACATTTGATATATTCAATAATGACCCGTGGATGTGAATATTCCACTGGTATAAACAATTATGTTGGAAAAAGGACTTTCGAGTGTCATTATTCGCGAAAGTCTTTTCACGGTCTTTCCACGGTCCTTTGAAGATGTTTATGGCATCACTCTCAATTCCCCATCATTTTGCACGTGTATGATGGGAAAAATGGATTGAATTCACTTTGTTTGTATTCAACAGTGACCCATGAATATAAATATTCCGCTGGTATAAACAATTGAGTTTTAAAAATGACTCTGCAATGTGATTGTTCGCGAAAGTCTTCTCCCAGTCTTCAAGATCTTTTGACGGTTTTCATAGCTTCTCTCTCGATTTTCCATCATTCTGCACGTGTACCTTCTGATCAAAAAGTACCCGAAATTCTCTATTCAAGCAAACCGCGCTTGAGATATTGTCGGAAGCTTTTGTTTCCCATGCTATTTCATCTGTTATTTAGCGCTCAAATGTCTGTTTGCGCCTCATTCGTCAGAAGTCAGTGCGTGTTGCCTTGTAAACGAGTCAGTGTTTGTTGTGTTCTGCGAAGTTTGCAATGTCAAATTTGGTTGAGCAAAGAGTTTGTCTAAAATTTTGTGTTTTCAACAGAATTTCATGTGCAGAAGCGTTGAAAATGTTACCAAAAACCTACGGGGACTCGACGATGTCGGAAACACAAGCGTACGAGTGATACAAAGAGTTTAAAGCAGGTCGTATTGTGGTTGATGATTTGCCTCATTCCGGTCGTCAATCCACCAGTATCACTGATGAAAATATTGATAAAATTAAAGGAATCGTCCTCGCAAATCGTCGTGTGAGCATTAGGGAGATAGCATCCGATCTCGGTGTCTCATTCGAAGCAGTGCAGAACGTTATGCACAATATTTTGGCCATGAGACGAGTTGGAGCACGGCTTGTGCCGAGAGTGTGGAATTTGCTGCAGAAACAGCATCGCATTGATGTTGCTGAAGAAATGCTTTCTTTGGGCCAATATGTTATCGAAGGCATCATTACCGGTGACGAAACATGGGTCTATGAATACGACATCGAAACTAGCCAACAATCATCGGAATGGCGCTTTTCAGACGAGTCAAAACCTAAAAAACCGCGACAGACTCTATCTGAAATCGAGGTTTTGTTGACTGTTTTCTTTGATTACCGTGGTGTGGTTCACTCCGACTTTCTCCCACCTGGTCAGACAGTGAATGAGGAATATTACGTGAGCGTATTGGAGCGTTTGAGGGAAAACGCTCGTCGCAAGAGATCAGAATTGTTGAGAGATAACTCGTGGTTTCTTCATCACGATAACGCGCTGGCGGTGTTCATACCATTCCTGAAGTTCCGGATTCACCTGATATGGCTCCTTGTGATTTTTTCCTATTCCCACGACTCAAGTTACCACATCGCGGAAAGCGTTTTGAGACGATTGAGGCAATGAAGTACAATTCGCAGAAGAAACTGAAGGTGATTCTGAAATCGGCCCATGCAAAATGTTTTGAAGATTGGAATATGTGTATTGCTTGCAATGGAGATCACTTCGAAGGGAATGTAGTGAATATCGATGAATAATTGGACCGTTCCTGTTTCATTAAGAAATTCCGGGTACTTTTGGATCAGAAGGGATGAAGATGTTATTCACATCGGATATATTCAATAATGACCCGTGAATGTAAATATCTGGTAATCTGGTAATAATTTATTTGTCCGATTCATTACAGAATTTCACAAACTGAGTAACGTGGATTGTTTCATTTATAATCCTACATTTTATACGCTGTATTCACCTGCGTGTTACTCTACGTTACGCTATACTCAACCTATAGACGCACAAAATGAACATATTCGTTACATTTCAAACGTGTCATCGGTATTGTGCTGACAAGACGGACTGTGATAAGATTCGAATCTGGAAACAGGAAAACCCCAGAAAGATAAATAAAATGGACTTATTACAGAAAATTTCATGACCTGTAACGTTTGATCCTCTTCAAAATCTGTGACAATATATATAACCTGTTATGCGTCTTCATGTCACCGGGGTAGTTTTCAATATAGTTTCTACTAGTGCTACTAGTTCTATCATTGTTTTTTTATTTGGTTTATTTAGCATACATATAAATTTCTGTCTTGGATTATCTGTGTGTTCCAACTCAGGTATCCTTTTCTCCTCATTCGGCTGAAATACGTGCATTCTATTATTTCATGAAAAGTATCGTTTTCGACATCACAATACTAACAGTATCCCTTCTGTATTCTTTTATATATCGTTTCCTTTGTGAATATTCTTTCTTCCATGTTTAACAATCTTAATTGTGCAAGTATTCTTATGTTGTTGAGGATAAGTTGATGTACATATATTTCTGAATGTTCTTTTCCACCTGCAAATAGAGATAAAGTTTTCAAGAATTTGGTTTTTCAGTATTTTCTATGTCTTCGTCTAATAGCAACTCATGATACTTATCCAATGAATCCTTCTTTTGACATTCTGATAATGGTAACGACAAATCGTCCCAAATTTTGGTTTCTTTTATTTTTTCAAAGAAAACTTTCCTTATCAGACGAGCCCAGTTATATTTGTCTCGCTTCGGGTTGTCTTTCACCATATTTATCAATCTTCCCAAACATATTCTCGGGTATCTATCACTTTCCATTTTGGGTATAGTTATTATGTATTGCAAAACATGTTGAAAAATAGTTGCTGGGATTTGAACTACACCTGCTTCAACTCTTACTCCGCCATTATTGTTCGCTAATTGTGAGTTCAATAGTTTTTTGAAGGACGTCATCTGAGCTATTTCTAATGAGGTCATATATTTTGGACCCGATACTGGTACAGCGTATAGTAATACGGATTTTACTGGACTTTGATATATATTTTTTATTGAGTCCCAACTATTCATCTTCATCTTGTTCATTACTGCTATGGTAGAAAAGTAAGGTGCTTTTGCTTTTCCTATCATTTTCAGCGCTGCTTTTCCCATTAATCCCGAATTCGTTAAAGTGATACCCAAATAAACATATTTTGGGACATATTCAATTTCTTCCTTTCCGTAATACATTTTCGGCTTATTTCTTTTGTGCCCATGACCTCCTTTTTGAGAAAGAATGATTTTAGTTTCATCTACATTTAGTTCGAGCTCATTTACTTCAAAATATTTTCCGAGTAGTTTCAAAATTCTCTTCAACATCACCTGTCATTCTGTATGACAATATCATCCGCATACCCTAGTGACAATATCTCCTTGGTATAATTTACGCTCACTCCTCTAATTCCCTTTGCAATTAGAAATTCTTCTAAATCCGCGATTAAGAGTGCAAAGAGTATTGGGCTAAGAATCTCGCCTTGGAGTATACCCTTTGTAATGCGTCTGTAGTTAGTGCTACCTTGTAAGTTTCTGATCGCCGTCTCCGCTTCATCGTACAAATCTTTCACAATTCTTATAATTTTCCTACTCATTCCTTTTTTACTCAGCTCCCACCATCATAATTCATCCTACTGAATTGAATCAAAAACCCGTCTAAGATCGATGCAGAGCGTGTATAATTACCCTTTTTGTTTCAGTCTGATTTGTACTAACGCATTCAAAGTGAATAAGTTATCTGAACACGATCTATGTTTTCTAAAACCCGCTTGCGATTCGGGTAGGAAGTCATTTTCTTCGCTCCATTCTAAGATTCTTTGGTTTAAAACTTGAGTGAAGATTTCAACTATCGAGTTTACCAGTGATATGGGACGGTAGTTGTTAGGATCGTTTCTACAACCTCTTTCATATATCATTCTTGTGAACATTAATCCCCAGTTACTTGGTACTTTTTCTTCCGCTAATATTCTGTTAAACATTACATTCAACTATAAAATCCAATCACTTGGTAAATTCTTATAAAATTCGTTAGTTATATCATCCACTCCTGGAGCTTTGTCTCTTTTTATTTTTTCTAAGCTTGATCAGATTTCATGTAATGAGAAATCTGTATCCAAATATGAGTTATTTCTAAATTCAAAATGATATAACAAAATCATAGTTCATTTTGCTTTTGGCTGGATGATTTTATTATTTTAATCATTATCTTGATTCATTTTTCTTGAGAACTTGACTTACGTCCAGATGGTTCTGTCATCGTTTTCTAGTGTTTTATAGTGATTTCACTAACTTCCATTGGATTCCAAAGCTTGGTATTGGGAATAAGAACAATGCTGCGTCCATTTAAATGGATCTCGATGATGGCGAAAATTCAATCGTTTATTGAAACGAACCGAAAATCCAATCGAACGAAAATTGTTGGATAACCGACATTCCTGTTCCTAATAAATTCTATTGAACTGGAAACATCATTTGAAAATTTTTTTATTGGTTATTCTAATCAATGCAATCCCGTGATTAGTTGATCCTTGGAATTCAGGATCTTCCAGCAATTCTGCCATAGCACCAACGTTCTTGCAGAAAAACATTCTAAAATGTACCTTATAGTATTCTCAAATATATCTCTTGCAATACAATCAGGACAATTTGAGAACTCTGCCGTTATTCTTGAAGAACAACGAAGTTCTCAAATTGTTCTACTGTGCTCATGGACACCAAGTTATAAGGATCATTGGGGAAAGGTGATTGAGGAACATTTCCTCTATTGTAGGCAAAAGTTCATGGGATTTCTGCAGGAAGAACATAATTGGTCCACTACTGTTCTCAAAATTTGAAGAAGCTCACCCTGTTGAAAAGGTCTTATAAATGCTGATGCATTCTGATAAACTCCTGGACAAAAGCACACCAAAATCTCATAGGGAATTTTCATTCTAAATATCTTTATGAGATTTTCCACGATTGCTTATAAAACATGATAAAATCCAATTTTGTGCTTATTAATTCGCATAATGGCATTATAAAATCTCATAAACCCCTGGACAAATGCTCATATAAAATCTCATGAAGTCTCATAGATTCCACGTCTCAGTTGCTATGAGATCTCTTCCATAGGACAGCCCTTCTAACGAATTGTTTGGGGGGAAGGGCACAAGCCCCCAAACTCGGGGCTCGTGAACGCGTTGCATGAGATATGTTTTAGAATCATATCAGATGTCTATTATCATGCTCATTGCAAGATACCCTTTAGAAGTCTTTGTGCCATGTGGATGATTAGTTTCAATAAACAATTCAGACTATTGCAACATCCAATTCCATTGGAAATAAGTATATTTTCATTTGAATCCCACATAGTATAGAATGTCTCGGTAATGTCTTGGAATATCACTACGACATAACCAAGACATTTGTAACATTGCAGCAATATTCCGAAACATTGTTGAGACATTGTGTGTTATGTAGAATGGAACGCATTCTTCGTTTGAATACAAACGAACGTGAAAATATCAAGTACAAATCTGAGTATCTCGATCAAATGATTTTCATCGCGTACAAATCTATTAGGTTTGTATTTGATTTGATTCAAATAATGAGGATATCCAATAATGATCCCCGGATGTGAATATTCCGCTGGGATGGGAAATTAAGTTGGAAGAACGACTCCAAATTGTGATTATTAACGAAAGTTCTTTCACGGTCTTTTCACGGTCTCTCGACGGTCTTCATTGCATCCCTCATGATTTCCTATTATTCTGCACGTGTTTGATGGAAGAAATGGATGTGAAGGTGTTGAAAAGTGGATGAAAGACATGGATGGAAGACATGGAATATAATCAATGATGAACCGTGGATGTGAATATTTCGCTGGTATAAGCAATTAAGTTGGAAAAACGACTTTGAAGTGTCATTATCCGCGAAAGTCTTTTCACGGTCCTTTGAAGATGTTTATAGCATCACTTTCAATTTCCCATCATTTTGCACGTGTATGATGGAAAGAAAGGATCCGATTCA